>JAPDSC010047398.1:2692-56965 GCA_026290005.1 Latrodectus geometricus
ATATAATATATATATATATATATATATATATATATATATATTATATTAGGTTGTGGAAAAAGTTATCCATTATTTTTTCGGTAGACGTCTGTAGTGATCGCTATCTCGTGAGGTATCTATCAAACAATTTCAGATTTATGCTCGTTGGAAAGGTGACATTTGACACTAAAATATCCTCTTGCGGTTTTTTGTTTGATTTTTTCACTTACGAGTACAAGGTTTCAAAATTGGAAGACAACAAATAGAAAATTCGATACATTTTCCTTTTTCTCTTGTAATGGCGAAAAAGATGGCCGGGTGGCTAAAATTGTGAAAGATGTTTATCGTCCTATATAAGACTGTAACAACCAGTAACGTACAATTTTTGTTTCGTCGATTCCGTTTGGGTATTTGGATGCTAAAGATGCACCTCGCATGGATACAACATCGTCGAGAATATCTATAAAATATCAAAAATATCAAACTTGACAGCATGTCAGCAGTCGTAACTTCGCACAAGACCTAAAAATCTACATGAAAACTGTTTTAAATTTTTTTACCTTCGGTTCAATAGATCATGGATTCAATTATCACCTCAGGCTTGGATGGTTGTAAATGCTCGGAAACCACATTAAGCTGTAGATGCCAGCTTATATGCTAAAACTGATCGTTGAATGACAAACTAATTAACCATTGTTATTAATATGTACGGTAAATGTACTTCAAGAGACAATAAAATTAACTCTCAGTGCATAGTTGTATTATTAAAATATATATAAAATATGTGCTTAAAAATATTTTATGGTTAAACAATCGAGCTTATATCAAAGTAATTACCCAATATCGGGCCATTGGATGAATTAACTAAAGGATATTGAATTAAATATTGGTCATTAACACAGAATTTTCTCCCCAAATGTGTAATCTTTTACCATTTATAACGTGCAAGTCATTTGTTTTCTGACTTGCCATTTTTATGTATGGACTTTGCAGTGATCAGAATAAAATCTTCATATATCTCCACGCGTAAATTACTCAAAGGATATCCCTTAGGAAATCTGTAATGAGCAGATTTACGACCTAATCTATTAAGCCTGGACACTAATGGAAGTATCTGGTCCGCGGATGTCAGGAATTAATAAAAAGTACCTTTCGTTCGATGATTTGTTGGAGGATTACAGAAGCGAATGATGGTGATTATTAATTTCTTTTTCTTGGCTACCGGCGCTGGCGAATGACAAGTTTAGATGCAGGAAGTTGGAGACAATATGACGCTTTTTAAAAGCTTGAATTACCACTTTAGCTGTTGCTGACAAGGAATTCTTTAACAGATGAGTCACGGTTACGTGAAAATCATACGCTAAATGTCTTAATAAAAAACTAATGATATTTGATAATTATGAATTCATATTTTCAAATTATTCAGTCCGCAAGTTAAAGGATTGATTTGCATCACAAGACAAATGATTTCTACTTTTTCTAGTGGTTCATTTTTAGTTTTCGGCATCCATTTTAACTGATGTTCATTTGTCTATATATTATCGTTTTATTTTTTCCTAGAGACGACGTAGTTCTTGGTTGAAATTACAAATTAGAGATTCATTTTCATTCGTGTAGGAATTTATGTGAGGAATGCAATTTGAACTAATCAATCAAGAATAATTTTTGAAAATAAAACAAGAATTTTATTGTTATTAGGATTCGTGGGAAAGTTCAGAATTAGAATAATGTTAAAAATAAATTACAGAAATTATTACCCATTTTTTTCCTTAAAGTAAATCCCTTCATTTGACTCTCGTTTTTACGAACATGTGTAAATAGTTCTTAAAATCGAAAGTTCGTAAAAATTTTATTATTATTTTTTTAAAACTATTTTTTATTGTATATGCAAAATAAATGCATATTGGAAACAACATTACTTTCATTTTATTGGGGGAAAAAAAAATCAGACAAAATAATCACTTTCTTTTTTTTATTTCGAAATTAAATTTTCAAAAAACACTTTTTTCGATGTAAAAACACATATCGTTGTTTTTCTTCACAAAGTATCTTAAACTTGTTATTACTTGTACTTTTTACTCTATAACTTGTTATTATAGCTACTTGTTTTGAAAACTTTCGAAGCTCGCAAGCGGTGTTTGATATCAATCACACTAGAATTTATAAAAAGCGTTTTCCTTTAATTTTAGTTTTAAATCATTTTGATTGTAGAAATTAAATTTATGCTTGATTAATCCGATTAATTAATATTTAATGTGTAATTAGTTATCCATATGGAGAAGATTTACTATTTTCCAATAACAGCATCTACCCAAAAATCATTAAATAAAAAAATAAAAAAAAGAATCAGATTATAAAAAATAAACGAAAACAAAAAATGTATGTAAGAGAGTTGGAAAAAAGAGATTTTTCTAAAATTTAGTCCGTAAATAGGAGTTAAAATCATCATTATGTCTATGGGGCTTTGTTAGGGACCAATCACTAGTTCTTAAAATCGTGAGTGTTCGTAAATTAGGGGTGCGTAAAAACAAACTTTTATTTCAATCTTGTTTATTATAAACTAAATTGGGAGGGGCCTACCAATAAAATCATTAATGTACATGATAGCATTACACATAAATAAAATCTTAAGAAACTTTGAAATCTCTATAAATCTTATTTCTTTTTGTAAAGAAAGAAAAAAAAATTTCATCAAATTCATTTTAAGCGAAATATACTTAAGTGTACCGTAATTTATTTCTTCAAACATTGAAGAAACTTTATCTTGCTAACATATCTTATGTTATATTTGTTTTATTACATATCCACGTATCTCACTGGTAAATCTGCGGAGTAAAATACTCTTCTGATATTACAACTCACAAAGATGAATCAATGGCAAGGATCTTTAAAAATGACGCCAAAATCAATTTTCTGACGTTTTTAAAAGCATGTTAAATATGAGTTTTTATAACAAATTAAAAAAATACTTCTAGTGAAACTTCAATGAATTCTTACATGTTAAAATGCCTAGGAAATAAAATCTTATGATCTACGGTAGCATTTCTTTTGAAGATTTTATTTCAGCGCTCAACTGCAATATATTCATAATATACAATATCAACTCATTCTAATATTATATTATAATTTTTTTTTTCCTATATTGAAACTAATTTTTATTTTTCCTCTGCATTGACTTGAAACACTGAGTTATATTATGACCAATAACCTGATTTGCAGGCCGGAGCTTAAGTCTTAAATTAAATTAAATTTGCTTACAAGTAACTAAATCGCTGGATTTAAAATAATATGCCTAATTGTTAAATAAAACTAGTATAAATGCAAAAAAAAAAAGAATTCTTAAAGTTTGACTTCTGAAGTTTTAGGTAATAAGGCTATCTTAACTTAAAATGAAAGACACGTTACGTTTCTCCCATAAAACCTAAAGACTTAGAAATCGGAAGTTCAATACCCTAAATTTTATGAAACAATTTATAAAAATTAAATTATTGAGCGATTAAAAACCAACCCTTGTGATTAAAACATATTTCTTCTATATTTGCAGAGTTCAAGGATTTATAGAACTAAAATTTGTTATGTGCTCTCTGAATGAATTAAAAAAAATTTTATTATTTGGTTTTTGAACTGTTCCAAACAAGACTTACATTAAAATATATTTCTCCATTATTTCTAGATCTAAAAATCTCATCCAAGAGATCACGAATTTTAGTGTAGTTTTCCACAAATTTTAGGAAAAACACACAAGGCAAACACAAACACAAGGAGTGATTCTTTAAGGTTTTCAGTACAAGGAAAGATTTTTTTTTTCTTTAATATTCAAAGAAATTTGGCTTTAAATCTTCTAAAGTGAAACATAGACTATGTTTTCTTCTTATTTTCAAATTAAAATACCAAGAGAAAAAATTTTATAAATAGTTTCCACTATAAAAACATTGAAAAAATTTCTAATTTTTGATCACCATAAAAAAAAAAGAAAACTAAGACATATTTACATCTTAATTTTAGATTCCAAATATCAAAAGATACGAAATTTGATATTTTTTCCGTAACATCTAATAAGAATTTAATTAAAATTCATTTAATAATATTTGTGGAATGAAATTATGTACTATTTGGCACGTGTCCTCTTTAACACACATCACGTGGTCATGTAATGCTATTGCAGTAGCTTATTGCACTTCAATATTGAACATTTTTTACGTAAAATTGTTTAATGTTAATAAATCTTTGGATATATTTTTTTAATCGTCCCAGTAATTGATTCTAATCAAACAAATGGAAACTTGTAATGTTTCTTCATTTTAATAAAAAAAATGTTTTAAGGAAATAGCCATTTTGAGTTATTTATAGCTCATAGCGGCCCAATGGAAAGTTCTAAATTTGATTCCAAAAGCAACGGAGTGTAATACATGCATGTTTTCATTCGTAGGTCCCGATCAAATTTATGTGAAACTGTTTTTATTAGTTCTTAATCCACTTTAAAGTGTAATTTCAGATCCGATTAGTTCTCGTGTGCGAAAAATGACGTAAAACGACAAACACAAACCAAAACATCTCTAATTACAGCTCTTATACTTCCTTCTTTCAAATTAAATGTTAAGTAGGGCAATTAAAGCACTATCACTTTAAAATAGTAACACAAAATCAAAATCTATGATACAGCAGAAAATTAATTGTGTAACTCATAAACATATTCGTACAAGAAATTCAAAGTTTAAATGAATAAATTTAAGTCGATTAATTCAGGAAAAATGATTTGGCAGTAAAACAAATTGCTTATATTTGTGGGAATATTTACTGTTTAATGCTCATTTCCCCTTTCGAAATTATTTCCCACGGAGACTAACGAGAGGAAATGCTAATTGAGCACTCGAAAACGACGCAGGTGCTAACCCGTAGAAACCCGAAGATTCCTCTCGATTCGCTATCGACAAAAAAAATTTGACTGAATTAATGAATTACGGAGCGCGATACAGCGGACTAAGCACTTATAGGGGTATATTTAAATCAAAGATTAATGGGACACAAACTACCTAAATAATTATACTGCATTTGTGGCATCAATGATAATGTATATTTATGTAAACCAGGTGAATATTTTCAATAGTTCGTTTAACTGAAGAATTCCATAAATGATGATTTTTGTATGAAATTAAGAGCTTTTTCCAAGCAACTCTTTGTCAAATTAGAATTTTTGTTGCTCAGTATTACTACGTGATTTATATTTATGCAGTGATTGCTTAGCTTAGAATTTACTATCATTCCGGAACTTGTTCTCGAGATTTCTCAACCCTAATCGAATTTTGCGATTTCATTAAAAAATCTGGTATCTAGTTTGTGCACAAAATTATCCATTTTGCTCAACATTATCTAGATCTGTATGCAAAAATTATCTACTTTTTGTAGTATGAAAATTGCACTAAATGCTTGCAAGAATACTGAAAATAGTGATAATTAATATCAATGTATACTAATAAGGAAATTTACACAATTTTTGATAAATTGGAGACTTGAATTAATGCATAAAGATAATTTTGGATTATTTGTAAATTGGATAAAATTTTATTCTTATTAAATTTTGAATGGCAGTTTAGTGAGTACTTAAATTCTTTGTGTATTTTGTTCAACAACTATAAAAATTAATAATATGTGAATTAAATTATATATGAAATATATTAGTGTATATATAAATATAAAAGTGATAACTATAGTGTCGAAGGATAATTGAATTTAATTAAGCTTCTTGGTATCATTTTTTAAATAAATTAATTAAATCCTTAATTTCCTATTTTAAGACTAAATAGTAATTAATGTAATTAAGAATGGAAGTAATATTTTGGGGTTATTATATAATTTCTAAATAAAGTCATTTCTGGATACTTAATAAAAGTGATTTCATAATAAGAGTGGTCTTTATAAAAGCGAAAATAGTTAATTTAACTAGAAATGTGCATTAAAATATGTATATATTTTAATTATTAGATGTTATATTTAATTATATGTGAAATGCATACACAGTCAATTTTCCGTACATCGTGTCACCATGTCAATAAGTTATTGAAAGATTCCGACTCTGTGATGGTATAGAAATAAAATTCCATATGTAAATTATATAGTTTAAATCTAAAATTGAGGGCGTATACAATGAAAGGTCCCGTTTAAAAGCAGATGGCAGCGGTGGGACTCGAACCCACTCCTCCGAAGTGACTGGTACCTGAAACCAGCGCCAAAGACCTCTCGGCCACGCTACCACGGGTAGTAAGCTTTCAAATCGTAGTTAAACTGGTAGTAGTTATAAATATATTTCTTTCAAAATGAAATACATGAAATTTTTCTTAAAATTACACTAAAATATCACATTTATTACCAATGAAAATTATTTTTAAAGTCTATATATTTACTTCATAATCTTACTATATAATTTACTGGTGCGGATGCAAATGAGCTAAATTTGTAGAATAGATTCTTTTGTAGATGACTATGGTATGCTTGAATACTTTTTTTACATACAATATTTTTACTAATTTCAAAATGACTGACCGGTGATTCATAAATTGATGAAATATGATTGATGATTATTTTCTTGATATCAAATCAACATACGAATATTATTTCTATTTTGCTGCCGAAATATTTTATGTAATAAGAAAAAAGAATACATGCGGGTATCCCATTGATATAAAATGGGCGAAAAGAGTTCGTGTTAACATAACGATTATATGAACAATAATGAAGATAATTTCCAAAAAGGGTTATGAGAAAATCAACGAAGCGTATGGGAATCATCATCAAAGGGTCAACATTAAGGGTAGATAGTCAAAGTGGTAGACATTTACATATTTCATCCAAAATAACCATTTAAATGAAAATTCTTAAAGATTTCTCATTCATTGGCCAGTATGTATAGTTACTATTGACCTCGTGTTTCCAAGCGCATTTCAATTTGATCAACATATCATTGTTAATAAATTACTTCTAAGTTAAATTTAAAAGGTCCAAGATGCATTGTCCTGCTGGAACACTATGTGAAAATCAATTTGATAAATTTGAAAATTTTAATAAATGATTAATAAATGAATATATTTAATAAATGAATGAGAAAATTTAATAAATGAAAATCTTTATAAACAAAATACTAGAAAAAATTATTTAATATGTAATATAGGAAAAACACTTATCAGGTTTTCAAAAAGTATATTTTAACTTTTATATTTACGTATTATTCATACTTAAAAGCATAAATTCGAAGTCCGTTAAAAGAATGTTTATTGCAGTTATCAGTTTTCTTTTCTTTTCATTTTTTTTTTTACTTAAAATATATTCAATGAGTTTCACTACTCATTCCCTGTTTATTTTTGTAGTAATATTTCCTTTATTAGCCATGGTCAACATAAGAAAGGTGAAAGTTTTTTTTTTGAATTTGAATTGAAAAAATTCATAACAATATAATGAAAATTATTTTGCTTATTATGTTTCATATCGGCATTTTATTTTTTTTATGAAATTTATCGATTTTTTTTGGTAATGAATTGTATGTAAAAGACTAAGAAACTTATTTAAATAAATATATTTAATCATAAAATTATTAAATTCATTGCAAAAGAAATTAAACTTCACATTTGGAAACAAAGCGATAAGTACGGTTTGATAAATAAAAGTTATCTGCCTTAAAGAAATTATAATTAAAAAGTTATCTTTGTTATACTATATTTTAAATAATATTTAAATTACTTTATGCAAAAATATTATTTTAATAATATTAAATATTTTCTTGTTTCGATTAATATCATAAATTGTAAATTCAAATTTAAAATAAAATTCTCAAACTTCAAATCAAACTATCAATTATCTTTCCTACACTTATAAAATTTATGACTTTAAAGTATTTGATACAACATATTTAAAGACTCTCAATATATCAACACATTTCATTCATAATAATAAACTCCTGTATCTATAAAATAAATCAAGTCTCCTTAAGAAATGAAACTGATATCTTTCCTTTTCAAAACTTTTGATTTAATGATTTCAGCTGGAAAGAAAATGAATAGCAGTAGAGAAGTTTTTCAAATCGTAAAGGACTGACAAAGCCAAGCGATTTTTTATTCCCCATTTTCAATGCTACACGCGAACTAATGAAAATATCGCCCGGGGTGAAAGGCATTAATATTAAAGGAATTAAGCCACGTGTGTGTGTGTCGCATAGCGAGACTGCAGTTTCTTAAAGAACTTGCGCCCCGTGTGATGTGGCGATAATCTCTTTGTACAACAGAAATGTGGAGCAAGAACCATAACTTAAGATTAAAAATAAAGATATTAATTAATCTTCATCTGTTATTCTGAAGGTTCTAACGAAGATGTTAAATAACTTTGGTGTGGATTCTAACACACTCAAAGTAAGTAATGGAGGTTTATTTTTATATTTTTTAATTTAGATAATTCAATTACACCTAAGTCTGTTTTTACACGGTAGATTGGTTCCAGAAGAAGCCGTGTAAAAAAAAAAACGTGTAAAAAAAGACATTGATCTTATACAAAAATGGGTGATTTGTTCCTAATCTCTAAAGCCTATTAAAATTTCGAAGGCGATCTAAAATTTTAATCTTGGTTTTCAAAGAAATTGCCTTCCGTTTTAGTTTTATATCTGACATTTCCTTTTAGGGATACATAAAATATTTAACAAAATTAAAAAACATAAATAACTGAATAAATACAAAATATTTTTTGGCTTACCTTTTATCTTAATGCGTTAAAATTAAATTTAATGGAAAATCAAATTTGCCTGCAAAAAATTTCTTTACCAAACACGTCTTATTGCATTGACAGTTCACAAAATATTAACACGTTTCAATTGCTCTGACCAGTAAATTTTATTGTATGCACATAAAGGGAATTCCCCAACTTGTTTGTACGCGCTAAAGGGGAATTCACTTAAATCTTTAAGCTAGTGTTCGCAAACTATCGATACTATCGATGGTTTCAGACTTTTTTCTTTCATAAATACTTTTTTGTGATATGAACATACTTCGCAAAAATTAAATTTGACAAAAAAAATTTAAGTACATAAAATTTCAAATCTTGCTAAATGGAATAAAATCGTGTAAAAAAATTAAAAATATTCAATTTTCAAACCGTGTTATATCAAAACCGTGTACAAAAAGACCGTGTAAAAACAGACTTAGGTGTATATTGTTGTATGACATAATTTTTTTTACCATAAGCTTTTATGACAATTAATATTAAATCAATTTTTTTCTAAAAAAGGAATATTTTACATATATAGAACATAAAAGCATTTTCTTAAAAGTATCCATTGATACTTTTAAGTTTTTAAAGTATATTTTAACTTGTATTTGCTTATTATTAGGATAAAAACAAGTATAAAATCACAAAATAAAATTTAGAGATACTTAACAAATGATAAATTAGTCTTGCAGACAAATTTTCTGAAGTGTGGATTCACAGTATTTATAAAATACATATTAAAAAATGATGAAGGAAAAAAAAATAACTGTATATAAAACATTTGAAAATATTTTGATTTAGTTAATCTTGCAAAAAGTCTAGTGTTAATGAAAGTCAAATAGATTCAATTGAAATACATGATTTTAGATTTTTACCATGAATTATTTTTTGAAAATTTTTATCATGTTGAAAAAATTTCATACGGTATTTAAATAAATCTTAGTGTAAACGTTATCAATTAACGTGTTAATATTGTTAATAAAATTACTAGAAAATTTATAAAGTAAGCTAGCTATATTAAAACGAAAGTATTAATTTATAAATATTACGTTAAAATGAGCTATTAAGAGTTCAAAATTTTTTCAGATTCAGAATAATTATAATAATTACACATTCATTACATTGATGACAGAATATAAGGTTTCATGTTTGAATTGATAATCACGTTAATTTCGTTCTACCCTTATGAAGAATTGAGTTTGGAATTATTTTAGTATAGAACAAACACCAAAGAAATATTTTCTTTTTTATCCGTTTTGGTAATTCTTTTGGCATAAAATTCTTATAATAAGAACACCAACAATAAGACATTTAGTTGTGACTATCGATTGTGAAAATTATTTGGCTTAAAGTTTGCAATGTAGAATAAGATTGGTTTTGAGATTTTTAAAGCACATTATACTTTTTTGTCATGAGCTAATAAAAAGAGAATATATGTGAATGCTGTAAAAGTTCTTAAAATACTTTTACGAAATGTTGACTTTGGTGGTCCAAGCTATGCTATATTATTTAAAGAATAACATCGCTTAGCGGATAGCCTAAGAGTAGAAAATTGTTATTAGACATCTATGTATCTATTCCATTTTGTCTTCTGGCAGGTTTTTCAATAAATAGAAGGGCATTTACATGTCTCAAAGGATAGATTCACGTGTCAGAATAATATTGTATTCACGTTTTGCAGAGGAAAATCAGACGATTCTCAAGCAGTTATGTCCCTGAGCTCATTGTGACCTAGTGACGAGATCACTCTCTTCGAGTTGGAAGGTCTTAACCACTGTTGAAAAGCAAACAATTATAGTTGATTGAGAATTTTCCATATTTTCTTCTTTGCAATATGTAAATACTATCCAGTACCTAAAAACTTCTGAAGGCAACTCCCTATGGATATCCAAGCAAATTACAACGCCTTTCAGATGTCAGGATATCCTTTTCACGTTTTCAAAGATGTAAGATATATATATGCATGGAAGAAACAGAAATATAACACCCATCTTCTGGTATGTCAGTTTTGGATGGGATCTAAACCAAGGAGAGAGTGTCTTACCGTAAGCGGAATGCTTGGAAATTTTGATATTATGTATAAAATTATAATGTTCAGTTCAGCAATATCGGAAATTTGTGTAGATATAAGTTCTTGGCCTACACCTCACTTTCCTAATGATGCAACTGAAATGGAAAAATAGATGATGGTATTACTGGACTTTTCCTCCTGTATCCTTTTGTCATATTTTAAAAGTACCAAGATAGTTCAAAAACCCAATAATTATCTTTGGAAGTCTAACTAGCATAAACAAGAACTGATATTCATTCCTCATAGATAAATATGCTCCATAGCAATAAGAAAACTTCGCTTGACTAGAAGGAAGAGGACTAGGCCCATAAGTAGGAAACCATGATATCAATGTCTCTCCAATAGTATAGCAAGGAGATGAGGATATTAGCTTTGGTAGTAGCCTCGTCAATTGCCTAAGATGGCGATACAAGGCGATTGTGACTAGTAGTATCGCTCGTTAGATGTAAACAGGCGGAAACGTTTGGGAATAATCTAATCTAACGTAGCTATTGAATCATGACTGATAAAATGCAATATACTTTAAACTCAGATAAATTTTCAAAGCTACTGTTCAGAATTGTTTATCAATGTCTCATTTATTTATTATGTAAATGAAAAAAAATATCTTCATTTTCTTATAAATAAAATATCTCAAGGAAAATTTTAGCTAAATTTTCCATTGCAAATATATGTGAAAAAGACACATTTTCACATCCTGAAAATCAAAACTTTTCCTTTATTTTATTTTGTACTCAAAATCTTGCTTCGACATTATTTAGAATTAAATATTTATAAACCCTCTATAATCAAGTAAATACAAATATTGCATAAAAATTTCAATACTGAGAATCTCAAGAAATTAAGAATTTTCAAAATTAAGAAAGATTTAACTTTTTGTGCAGCTAATTAATAGTACATATCTAAATACTTTTACTTAGATTGAAGATTTTTTAATCAATCGCATTCGTTATTTTATTATTTAAATATATATTTTTTGATTAAATATACAACTTATAATTTAATCTCCTATATTTTTTAAGAGACCTAGGTAATATTTTTGGAAGTTATAAATTAATTTTTTATAAAAGAGTTCATAATTTTAAGTTTAATACAATATTTTTATTGAGAAGTAAATTATGTTACATGTTATTTATTTTATTTCATGAATACTTTAAATGTGAGATACTACCAATTTGAAGTTCAAAACATGTTAATATAATGATTTCAAGATTTTATATTTTTAATTAATTTTTTAGAAGTATCTTGTATGAGTATATTTTCACTTGGATTTTCTTTAAATATATTTTTTTAATCGGTGTTTTTTTTTATGCTGTTCGATAATCTTTTCTAATTTCCTTTAATTTTAGTACGCTATTTACCGCTGCCCTCAATCTCAGTTATGTAGTAATGCAAATATAGTAATATTTTAGAATTATAGTAATTACATATAATCAAAAAGTAAAAAATATTTTTATCTTTATTTAAATGGGATTATAAGAAGCATTTCATTAAATTTAATACATTATTTTTTAATCCAGCCTTGTTCAGAGTTAACGTCATTAGATGGCGCCGAGGCTAATATTAAAAAACATACCTTTTCATCTGTTTTCAATGAAGTAATTTTTTGAACACAAAATTAATTAAATATTTTGTGCAAAACAAAGGAATTTCTAAAATCACTATTGAAACTGAATCGAAACACAATTGAAACGGAGCCTTTTTCTTCTCTTAGCTAGTGATAAGAGAAAGGCGACGTTTCTACAACCAAAATATATATATATATATAAATCCAACAAAATCAATAACATTTACTTCAATGCAAGGAAATGTAATTTAATTTATTTTGTAAATATCTTAAAATGTAATTTCCCTTAAATTCAAATTTTTTTTTTCAAAAGTTTTTACTTTTACAATTAAAAAAAATTATTTTTATTGTTAAAAATCATTAGATGGCTTATGTAATGCCAAGGGATTATTTAAGCTATTAAAATAAAAGGAAAATAATTTACTTGCTCCTTGCGTTGCGAGTATCATGAACATTAATAATTTTTACGCGGGAATAAGCTACATAACATAACACCATTGAATTTATGTGTTTGTAAATTGATTATTTTCTTTCATTTGCGCTAGGATTTATTCAGTAAAAAATGGGACGAGACAGATATTTGTCACACGTGAACAATAGCTACTAATCTGGAATATAATTCGAGATAAAATAATATTTCTACCACGGTATTAAAAATTAATTTATTTAGTAATTAGAAAATCTAAAATGTTATCTACTTTCATAAAAAAATTACAGTTATTTATAAAATTGATATGTAAATTTAAAAAAATTTAAATTAAAAATTGTGTGAGATATTACTAGAAGCATCAATATTTGAAACATATATTTTCATGCCGAAACACGCTCAACGTCAACACCTGCTCCTGCCGCGGTTATAAACATGATAGAACAAACCGTCTCTTTACCCGTAGGACATTTCGTAATCGTCCCATTTTTATTTTATCACTAAAAACGATAATAGACGAAAATAATTTGCGGTAACAAGAAATGGACGAGAAGAGAATGAAAATGATTTTATTTCATTCCTTTCACTTCCTTTCATTTCTAATAATGTCGTTTACTTCACTTTTATAAGTTCATCCGCCTTTTACGCAGCCATTGTTTCATAATTTATATTATTAGATTAGAGGCCATTTCGAAAGCCGGGAAAAAATGAAATTTTTATCTAATGTCTAAACCTCGAAAGGAATCCTAAAACTGGTTTTATTGCATTTTCTTTTTTTTTTTTTTAAATTGCATTGAATTAAATTCAAGGAAAAAATACATAAAAGAATCGTGTGATAAAGTGAGCTAGGTTAAAGAAAAAGCTACGTATGAAAAAGAAATTACATTTTTTTGAGTGTAAATTTTTATTTCAAATCATTTTGATATTTCGTGACGAAGCAAAAATTATTTGTTAATAATTAAGGAAGTATTATGTTGTATCATATAAAATAATGTTGCAAATGTGAATTTTTTAAAAAATATATCACTTGTTGAAATCAACGAAAGAATACATCAAAGCAATAAATAAGAAATTTTTTTTATTTAAAATTTTTCATGACGACTTTCAGAAAACGGTGTAGTTGAATTAAAACAAGGAAATTTGTTTCTAAATATAAAACAATATGCCATATAAATTATATTCAATAACGAAAAACACTTGTAGTAAAATTTTTAAAATTGCCTTGGTCAAGTTGCGTATAAACGCAACATCACCGAGGCCTCCGTGGCGCAATCGGCTAGCGCGTTCGGCTGTTAACCGAAAGGTTGGTGGTTCGAGCCCACCCGGGGGCGAGTAGAAATTTTGTTTCATTCTATGGAGCGTTGGTAATTAAGTTCAGGTGATGTTCTCTTACCCTAATGACAAAAATTAACGTAAGATTTGAAAGCTTTTATTTTCTTTCATTTGAACATTGAAAGAATATAATTATATTTTCTATAATTTTATAATTTCTGCAAATGTATATCAGAAAACAAAGATGAATAAAGTTAAGATAATAAACTGTTCTTTAAATTAATATTAGATATTACACAGAAAGTTAAGTACTTATAAGTGCAATATAAAAATTCAATACCTTTATATATACATACTATATACTATTTATTTCATCTACACAATAAATATTTATATAAGTAAAAGTCATCACTTATTATTTATGGAAATGCCCAATAATGATGTAACTTATAAATTAACAAATATGTAATAAAAAGGAAGGAAAAAGAAATTGATACAATATACAAAGTATTTTAATTTACAGTTCAAGCATTATAAACCTTGTAATAAGTTTTAAGTATTTCACTACCGTGTGTGCTAATTAAAAAATGAAAAACAGTATTTAATTTTAGATTTTCTATTTTGGTACTCACTTTTTTTAATAATCAATTATCAGTGAAATAAAAAAAAATTTCAATTATTTTTAATCGGATTTATTATAGCAAAATTTCTTTTTTGTATTAATTTGAGTCAGCTTAATACAAACATGCATTTTCTTACAAAAAGTTTTCAGTAAGATAATAATAAGGTAATTTACATTTCTTATGAAAATATAAATTACCTTATTATTATCTTATTATTATCAAGCATAAGTTTTTATTTTCGTCATTAACAATAAAGAATTGCTTTTATAAAAATTTCCTACTTATAAAACCTTTGAGAGTTTAAAGGAAATTATAAATATGATTTTATTATAACATAAATCCACCTCGCATGTCTCCTCGGTAGTATAGTGGTAAGTATCCCCGCCTGTCACGCGGGAGACCGGGGTTCGATTCCCCGCCAGGGAGTATTTTTTTTCAATTCATTAACAATAAACAAGAATGTAATACATTAATTTCTTAGCTGTACTTTGAGCTTTTTTGTGACTAATATCTCTGTAATATTTTTCATATGATTTAAATATGTTTTATATATACGTTGAGTATTTTTCATTTTTTTCAATTTGTATATAAATTTTGTTAATTGTCAGGTTTCCAGTAAACTTGTATTTTAAATAAATTCAACAAAAAAATTTCGTTTTCGAATACCTTTTACTTCAGAAATATTGAACATCAAAATTTGTGTTTCTGTTGTCAATTATTCCACAAATAGTTATGTAAGCAATTATCCTGTTACCTTTTCTCAATTCAGTGCTGTTTTAAGCTTTTGGAGTTTAAATTTTTATGCGCGTTTGATTGTTTTTTTATATAAAATTCCCAGTAGAATTAATTGACAAATATTTGAGAGAGACGCCATGTTACATACACATTTTCATCCTATATTTTTAAGCTTTATAATTTTTTCACAAGCATTTTGGAAAAAGTTCATATTACCCAACATTTATGTACTTAATCTCCCAGTTAGTTCTGATACCCAAATTTCATCCCGAATTCAGGAAATTATAGGGATAATTATCAATAATGCACATTATTTATTTTATATTTTAATATGTAAACAAACAAAACGAATATATATATATATATATATATATATATATATATATATATATATATATCTTACAAGAGTTGATTTGCATGCAACTTCAAAAGCATACTAACATTCAAGTATGAAATTGAAAGTTTGTTTAAATCTATTTTGCGGTTACGGGCGAAGCATTTTGACGTATTTTAAATAATTTTAGAAAAATTAAAAAACTAAATTTTTTGCAAATTTAATTTCAATTACGAACCCATCCAAACGATGTTTTTAAATAGAAATACGAAAGATTATCTGTGCCGTTATCTCTCGATTGGAATAAGTCTGATTAGCGACTATAGCAGAAACGAAACGCAAGATGTGAATAACAAATTTGTATAAGATGTGTGGAATGAATGTAAAGTATTGAAGAGATATACTAAAATATTAGTACCATAAAAATATAAATATATATTTCATATTTTAGTTTTTTTACTTGTGCGTTTAATATAGTTTTTCCTTTAAATATCGTCTTAAAATATGTCAAATTGACTCGTGTTCGTAGAGATGGGTATATATCCATGAATTCCGTGTTAGCTGCGCGTCAAGTGGCATCAATGTAATAAAAAAAAACCTGATATAAGTACTGTATTATCTTTGTTTTTTTTATAATCATTAAAAATTCAAAGAATAAATACTTTAAAAATGCAGTAATTTACGTGATCAAATTTTCATTTAGTTTCGGTTTAAACAAGGCTTTTTCTCGAGTTATTCTAAAAAACCAGGAAAGTAAAAACTAATAAAATAAGTTCGGTTAATTTCTAATTGTACGTGAGCTGCTTATGAGCACTGTAGATCATCCGCGATGTTTAAATTTTTTTATAAATTTGTAAGAAGCGACTAATTTTACTATTCCGTAAATAATATGAATGTTAACTATTGTGTACATAAATTGTTCAAATGTATATTTGTGATGTGTATGTTTTATCTTTTTCTCATAAATTTACCTATATTTACTAACAGTCACACCATGAATTTTTGAAGATTATTAGTTGTTTACTATATCATGTAATTTTCCTGTTTAAACCAGGCTTTCATTTTTAAACTAAAAATAGCTTAACCAAATAAGAATAAATATTACGATATCTAGTAAATTGGATGATGTATGCAAATTTCTTAACAATTTCTCAAACTACCTTATTCTTAATAACACGTAAGTAACAAAATCGAATGTCTAGGATTAATTTATTCCACTCTCAAATTTAAAAAATTCCAAACTTAAGGATATTTAAATTGAACCCGATCCACTTCATAAACGATATTTACAAATTTTTATTCGTTTGAATACTTAATCTCTACTAAGTTTGAATTTTCTCAAGTTTAATGAAAATTTTACTACATTTGTGTATGTGATCATGTTTGACTTGAGAAATTATTTTGGATATTAAAATTATTGAATAGCAATTTTTATTTTAAAAACATTCTCAGGAAGGAGTTCAATACACAATATCATCATTAAATATAATATGATTACATTGAAGTATTTTAAATAACGAAATTAGAAGTTCTTAAATATTTAAATAATTATAAATTAATTTTATTTTTTGAGCAGTTAATATTAAATGAACTCTCATTTTAATATTTTCTCTCAACTGAACAAACTCATAGTTGCTTGTCTCTCTTGAATTTGAAATTCCATTAAGTACGATTCTTCATTAACATACTTTAGGAAGCAATGGAAAGATAGAATATGGGAGAAACTAGAATAAAAGAATCTTTCAAATAGTTTTCGAAATGAATACGAATGAAATGAAGGACTCATGTTGAATTCAAATGACATACAAATTTTTTATATTATAATATCTTTTTCTTATACTAGTAATAACTATAGCTAATTAAATGTAAAATATGTGATGCAACTAATCGAATGTAACAATATAACTTTCAAGTCATATAAAATACAAAAAAAGTTTTCACGTTTTTTAATTATTATTTTATAGGTATGAATTTTTCTCTACCGCATGATGATTTTGCCTTTGAGGATGCTTCATTTTTCTGTTTAAAATTTCTTTCTCAGTTTCTTTTCTATAAGTCTTAAGAGATCCAAAACTGTAAGCATTGTATTAAGAATACTCTAATTGCATACCACTTTTTCAGTAATAATTGCTTAAAATGATTACATTGTGTCTATAATGAATTCATATATTCAAATTCGTAGAATATTAGTTCTATCATAACTAGAAGAAAAAGTTAGAAATTATTATTTTAAGGAAACAATGCAAAGCCTCTGACTATAAATAAATATAGCAAAGCTAATTGACTATAAAATAAAATTTATCAAGAGAAAATAGGGAAAAAGTATATAGAAGAGTAAAGCAATAGATGAAGTTTGAGTCTATTTAAATGATTAAAAAAAAAAAAAAAAAAAAGGTCTGTTTATTATTATAGAAAAAGGAGAAAAAATGTGCTAAATGGTTCAGAGTATTAAAAAGGAATTTCTTCTGGAATATTTATGATTGTTTTTGGTTTTTGAAACAAATGCAAGATGAAAGTACAAAAAAATTGAAAAAAATGTCAAAAGCAACCTAAGGACATATTTTAAGTCCAAATTTTAAACAGAATAAATCTCGTTTTTACGAACTCATAGAGATCAGAACTTGTTCAAAAAATCGAATGTTTCTAAAATATAAAAAAATTAACATTAGATTTTTTTTTTACCAATCTCATTATTTTTTTACCAAACACTTTTTTTCGTAAGTAGAATACTATCAAAAAATTATTTAGCCTGCATTTTATAAGAAACACATGCAAAGTAAAACTCATACTTAAAAATAAATCGTACTTTCATTTTATTAATAAAAAATCGGGAAAAAAAAATAACCTTATTTTTTTCAGTTTCCAAATTACTTTTCTAAAAACACACATTTTCCTTTCTTTTTGAAATAAAAATCACTTCATTATTGTTTTCCACAAAAAAGTAACTTAATCTTATTAGCCACTTATCTATTTAGTTTGCAAAATTTAGCAGCACTACCATATTCCCTTTTCGTTTGATATCTGAAAATTCTTTTTCCTTGCTATTTTATAATGTTCTCAATCATTTAATGATCCGATTCTTCTTACGTATATATATGACATCTGAATCGACATTTTAAAAGTCTGAAAGGAAATTTCCGGCAGCAATGGTTTTCATTGTCGAAGCTCATAGAAGAGTAGCTCCTTATCACTCAAGTTATACAGTAAATATCATTTTTTCATTTACGGTTGCTTCTCTTTAATAAAATTTACTTGTCAAAATAATCTAAATATGTTTTTTTACGTCACTGCAAACACAGATTGACAAGTGCATTACACCTAGAATATCAATTTCATAAAGCGATTCCAAGCATTGATCATTCTTTGCAAATGTATCTTAGGATATTTGCATTTGAACTTATGAATTATATCCTGATTTTTGGAGGTTTAACAGACGAAATTTATAATGAATTGCTTAAAAAAATTCGGGATTTTAACATCTGCATTGCAGTATACTATCTACATTTCGAAAGAATTACCATTCTTCAATAAAAAAAAAGTCTATTCTTTTCTCTTAACCACAAATTTAAAAAATTAAAAAGTCAGACCGTATACATATATTCGTAAATAGGACTGGGGAAAAAAAGGCACAAGAAACAAACTTTAAAACTATATCTTTCATTTATATTCTCTGCTAAATCTCCTGATTATCATTATAGAAGATATATTTTTGTGAGTTTGAACTCTTACAATCCGTATTATGTTTAAGAATTTTAGAAAACTGTTTAAATGGTATGGAGCAAAATACCTATTCCGTTGTTACAAAAAGCATTATTAATAGGAGAATTCCAACGTATAATGATGGTTGAGAATAGAGGCTCTCTCTCTCTCTCTCAAAATGAACATTTAAAACACAAAATATGAATTTAATTTTTTTCTGTACATCCATCAAAAGCCCCTATATTTAAATAAGACAAAAATATATTGCATTGAAGCTTCTGGAAATTAGATATTTATTAATAAAAACGTTAATATTATCAAATTATTATTTATTTAAAAAGTTAATTTCATTTTTTTTAAATGTAATTGCAATATTGTAATCCAAATAAAAAGTATTAGGCGAGTTTCTTAGTAAAATTTTATAAATATGATCTTAAATTATACAACCTGCGATGAATTAACGTATTAATAATTTTTTCAAAAATGTATATTATATGCAAATACCAATTATGCCATTGACAGAAATCGTTGACAGTTACATAAGAGCTTAACAGAGGACGATAATTTCTTATGAATTAATAGTCTGATACGTTAATAAAGTCAACATTTACGGATTTACCCTTATACCAAAACACCATAAGCACATTTGCTCTTTTTAGTTTGATTTATGTCTTTTGAATGGTAGTACCTAATGCCGATTGATTTTCAAAATTTAAAACGAAAGGAAGAATCTGAATTTAGAAATTGCATGCCTATTAAAACAATGTTCTTGTGATAAACGAAGAAAAAAAATTTCATGAAAATGTACGATGTAATTTGCCAAAGAAATGGACTAAATTTTAATTTAAAATTACGTATTCTTATTATTAATGTGAATATGATATTTCAGTTGATAATTTTAACAAAGAATATTGTTATCTGACGTAAGATTAATAATACAAAATGTCTACATGATCCAAAAATAAAGCAAGACCTATTATAATTGTAATTTTACCTTGTACTGTAAATTTTTATATTTAATAATCGTTTTATCGCTATCCTGTGTTTTTGAAAGAAATTGTTTATAATGACTATGTTAAATTATTTTTAATTATTACCGTTTGATGTAATATTCGTGAGACATCTAAAGCAATAGCGGCATTCTAAATATTAGCAAATAATTTTAAAGGGATTTTTATGCCATAATAGACACATCTCACAATTTTGCACATTATCTTTCGAATATATATCATTGTTTAATATAATTTCTGTAATTAAAATATATATGTTGCTATATTTTGAAAATGTTTGTATTACTTCATAATTAACTTAAGATTATGATTTAAGGTATATAATTAACTAATAATTTTATGAAATCTTAGTGCTGCCATCTACTGAAATATTTCCGAACTAAGATCATCAATGTAGCATAATCGGAAGAATAATGAATTTGAAAGAAAAAGATTCTTTCAGGAAGAATTGAATCAAAATTCATTTAGGGAAAAAAGAAAAAATCATTAATAAAAACGAAAGAAGAATCAATAAGTAGAAACTAATAAATTGCTATATCACCAAATATTTAATGCTTAAATATTATGATTCTTTAAAGATTTATAAAGTATAATGCATTATTAATCATTAATAAATACAATTTTAGTTTAGTAAAGTTTTAGTCTAAAGTGTTAAAAATGAATACACTAATATTAATTAAAATAATATAAGACATAAGTATGAATTTTCTCTGCATTTTGGCCATGTACAAATTATTGATATCTATAATATATTTAGTAATTTAATTTATGAAAAATAAAAATTATATAAATAAAAATTTCTACAGTTTATAAGAAGACATCTTTCATAATCTTCTATTTAGATTAAAAACTCAATTTTTTATTTAGAGAGAAAAAAATTTAAAATATTCATTGTCCATAATTATTCTTAAAATGAAATTAATTTTATTAAAAAAAAGTTTTCTTCCTGAATTCTCCTAAATAAGTAGAACTACCTAGAGCAAGTGTTTTCTTTATTGAGATTAGAATTTTAATGGTATTAAATTTAACCTATACAATTCGCTATATGGCTTTTATCATTTGATAAAAGAAAACAAGTAATGCACGAAACGAAAAATAATATAAATTTTTTCATGAAATTGAATTCGCAATAGTGAACCAAAATTATAGGAATAATACAGTCAATAATGATATAAGATGATATTGCATTTGTTTTAAATTTATAAATATTTGAAAACTGTGCTTAATGAAAAATAAATTTAGAATTCCTTGTTTGAAATTAATATAAGTATTGGATGCCAACAAAAACGATTCTTATTTAAATTTTTCCAAATTATGAAACAGTTTTATGTGGTTTAGAGTTCAAGGAAATAAAAATAAATACTTATCATCACATTTTTAAATTTTTTTTAAATTCTCAGGATTTATAAATTTTAAGAATAATTCAGAAAACAATTAGTGAGCTAAATTTCGCATTACACTTATCTAAACGCAAAAAGGAATTCAATGGAAAACACATTATTTATTGCCCACCGAACACAAAATTATACGAATCGAAAACTGCAAGTTTCTGAAATATATTCTTTTTTAAAACGAAGTTTACATTAAAATTATATTAAAATTAAAAATAAAATTTCTACAAATGAAGAATTACTTTTTAAAGCAAAAACTCTTTTTCTTATTTATTAAGTTATCGACAGTTTTACTATCTCAAAATTTAAAAACTATCGTGAAAATACTTATTTTTTAAAATTTTAGAGAAAAATTCAGAGTGGAATAATATATATATATATATATATATATATATATATATATATATATATATTGTGATTTACAAATGAATTTAGACACTATTATGCTTAGAATGAAAAATAAGTGGCACAATAATTGAGAAGTTCACACTATTTCAGAATTTTGAAAAATTTGACAAGCAAATTATTTTTTTCATACTGAATTTTTATTCACATGATGAAATAATTTTTGTATATTATCAAAATCGCGATTGATTTTAAGAAAACGTTGCTCTCGTTTATCACGGCCGTTTGAAAGTCTTCCACACCCTCGAAGATGGATGCCGATTGATTGCTTCCATTGGAGAGGAAGTTCCCGTGAATTTTAATTGAAGCCTGCGAAGAAGAGCAGGAAGGAAGACCTTCAATCGGAAGATTTAATGCATCGTTAGAGTTGGAGGGAGAATGATTCAGATGAATTCGGGACCTTTCGCTTCCTGTCGATAGGGGGTCACCTACACTTTCAGACCACCCACTCGAGGGAAGAAGGGAAACTGAATTTTATAAGCGGAAATAAGAAAAATTTCTTTTCGCCTGTTCCTTGGGAGAAGTTTTTCCTTTAGCTTTTTCTAAACACTTCATTACACGGGTTGGTGATTTCGTTTATAGTAAATGCGCAATATGTAACATCCGTTTCAGTTCGAATTGTAGGAGTTAACTATTTAGAACGTTCGAATGTGTTCTATTTTTTTTTATCTGAATTTTGTGTAAGGAAAAAAAATATGAATTTGTTTCTCACGGCTGTAGATAAAGCATGTAAAATATTTTATTTTAGAAATGTTTTTTGAAAAAATTGTAAAAAAAAATTTCCCTCCCACACAATTATTCAATGGAAGAATTTGTGGAGAACGAGAAGTATTTTTCGAGCTGCTAATATATGCGCATATACTAGGGATATATATTCGAGATGTACTCAGAGACAGTGTTTAGAAACTTTAAGCACTATCCATAGATGTAATAGACAAATAAATAGGCATTTCTCTGTACCAAGTTTAGATACCTCTAACATAGGAATATAACTGCTCCAGTTTCCAACATATTCATTTTCAATGAGTATGAAAATATCATTGGCACTATCATTACCAACTGATTTACTCATGGAAATATGAATGACTTATAAAAATTAAAATTTGGTATTAATAATATGGGAAATCATTGAATAACTTTAGCAAAAAAAAATATATTTATGCACTTTCGTACTTAGAGTTCTACATACGTTGTTTTTGATAAATTTTTCTATTATTTTAGCTTTTTCATAGACTTAAAAAAGTTTTCCTCTAGTTATTAAATTTTTCTTTCTTTGAAAAATCATTGAGAATCATAAGATCATTATTACACTGGACCATAATAACTCTCTGATTAAAAATGGCATTTTCTTAAAATTAAGGTTAGCAAATCGTTGAATTGGTTAAAGATACTCACGATGGTAAAGTCAGTTTAGTTAACATATTTATATATCATAATTTAATACCTTTCCTTTTACTAAATATTGGAAATTTAACTATTCTTGGAAGCTCCTGTTAATGGTCAGATATCGACCTTTTCCTATGACTTTGAACTCCGTCTTTGGCTGTCGCAATATCCTGAAACTTGAGTGAGTTGCAAGTTCACAATACCATTAGCGGGTGAAATCGTTTTTCTAATCATAAAATAACAATTTCTTATTCTAGAGCTCTTTTTGGATTTGTAAATAATTTTAACAATGTTTACTTAGTATTTGTGACTACCAAATCTTACTTACATTAAATTCAGGGCAAGTTTATATTTCTCATCTAGTAACATAAGCTAGCAAAAAAAAAAAAAAAAAAAAAAAAAAAAAAAACTTTTATATTATAATGCGTAAATAAAAAAAATTTGTTTACGCATTATTTTTATGACGATTAAATGGAATATTTCTTACATACAAGGATTTAAAATAATGAATGTGGATAAATTTTGATTGCGTTTGCATGTTAAATTATGGATATAGTAAATCAAGAACATTTTGAATATAAGCAACTTTTTATTTATCTTTAAAACATATTCTTTGACCAAAATTTTTGTCAGTTTGTGAGGTTTTAAAAATAAATTAATCATTTTGATATTTGCTGAAAAAAACAGCTACACATACGAATTTAAGGATCAGTGATACCGGTGAAAAAAAAAAGTTGTTGGAATGGATAATTATCTTCGAATGTTCACGGTTTAAAGTAGCTTTGTTCTTGCCAAATGTATTGAAAGTGACACTCGAGGAAGTGCAATCGCTTTTAATCCCATGCTCAATAACAGGTATCACAATGATGGTTATCCGATGAGAACTGTGAATATTAGGTTACAACGTGTTCGATACGTAAGATCTCCGTTCGGAAAGGAAGTACTGAGATGTGAAGGGCTTCGGATGTCCGGGTAAATTCTCACGTATCTCACTTGACATTAAAATACAGGTGGCTTTAGTGGAAAGTCCCATTTCTTACCCTTCACAAAAGAATGATAACACAATTATTAAACGGTTTAAGGAGCAAGAAATATAAAAATAATTAAAAATAACTCATCCATAATTTTTTTTCAATAAAAGGCTTAAGTAAAAAAAAAAAATATTTTATTGGTGAAGTTGATTTTAATACATGAAATAGTAAAGAGTATCTAATTTTATTTGGGTCATGAAATAACTTTTGTAAAATAGATATATTTCTTTCATCATTATTTTCGCGAGGAATTATAGTTGATATTTTTCAGTATAATGATATTTCAATAATAATGTCATTAGAAAACAATCTTTCTTACAATAGGTTACTTGAGGCTGTAATATCAGTTACTTTAAAATTCATTTGTGAGTTAATTTAAGTATTTTACAATTATATCTCAATAAATCAAGAAATCTATCTTAGAAAATATGTCGTTCTAGAAATTACATCATATCAAAGTTCATACAATAAATAAAATAAGTCTGATTCCCAAATCAATAATGTTTAGCAACAGGTTTGTATTAGAGCTATAATGTTGTGACCACTTATTGATATCGCCAAATGTAGACGTATCAGAGCCAAATATATATAACAGGTTAGTTTCATTGGCGTCTTTTTAAGCAGC
This sequence comes from Latrodectus geometricus, assembly GCA_026290005.1. NCBI lineage: Eukaryota > Metazoa > Arthropoda > Arachnida > Araneae > Theridiidae > Latrodectus > Latrodectus geometricus. The sequence goes on from JAPDSC010047398.1 coordinate 27,993, forward strand.
ATAGAAATCTCCCAGTTCACAGTGCAAGTTAATTGCTTATTTGTAGCGTATCAATTTGTAACTACATATTGTCACCAACGGTGTTAGTTTTTTATATTAGTAACAAGTGGTACAACCTTAATAAGCATGATGACGTTCCATTATTAAAGTCACGTTGTGTCCTTTAACAGCAGCAGTAAGTAAACATCCTCAAACTATGTGTTTTCTGAAACAGTGTAGCTCTTAGTGAGAAAGGTAGTTGGTAATTCCTTTTGCATGTCAAATAAATCTCTCTTTTAATCCACAGAAGCAATTTTAGACGTTTTCTAAAATAGTTTCTGCTTATATCTCACTAGTCGTTATTGCAAATATTCCGATTTCAATGGCCATGTCTGAAGTAGATGGAGCTTATGAAGTATCTCTTTATCTATTCTCAACAAAATTAGTATCGATATTAACTATATTACACATTTTTGACATGAATGGTTACACATATAGAAACAATTCTGCATTTGAGTTTCAATTATGATATAATTCGTTTCTGAGCACTGCATGTAAGTCATTCGAATTCTGAAAAAGGTTCGAAATTTAGAAATTTTGAATCCTAATGTCTTTTCCTTACTTCCAATTTACTGTCAAAATTTCAGCTTTATAGCTAATATCCCACTAAACTTTTATTAAGAGCAAAATTAAGGAATTTAAGCAACGTATTATTTTGTAAAACTTAACTTTAAGCGAATTTTTAAATTTTAGCCACCAGTTACATAATTTTGAACAGTTTCGTAACATTACTGCAAAGGGGGAGTCCTTACAAAAAGTTTGTTAAAGTTTTTCTGTAGTCTACTACCTTTTTTTTGGGGACAGTTCTTAAAATGAAATGCGTTGATTGTATTCTAGCATGAAATATTTAGATAATTAGCCATACTTTTAATCTAAAATAGAAATTAACTTCCTAATTTAAATAAATATAGTGGTTACATTTATATTTAGTTGTAAAACTCTTATATCTATAATCGCATTTAAATAGTTTTGAATTTATTTGTGTATTGCATACGTGGTGTATTTCTGAAGTGATTTCTTATGTTTATTTGCATTTGAAAAATATTTCAAATTATCCTACAATTAAAAATATTGTAGAGGGGAAAGAGAGTATAAGAAATTATTAACACACATTAAGAGCGTGGGAGAATATTTCCCGTATTTTTTACAACATTTATTTAATATTTGTTATGCATTTTATTATTTGTTACTTTTATATTTCACTATTACCGTTACAAGTAATTTAGCGCTTAGAATAATATATTTTTATTCCTTAATTTTTTCATAGATTCTTTTCTATTTTTGAAAAGCAAAGTATACCCGCATAATTCAAAGTTTCATTTACACTGATGAGTGATAATTTATCTACACGTGACAGTATACCGCTCTAAATTCACGCATTAGAATTCAGCTATATTTTTTAAAATTTATAGTGTACTCATTTTTTAAAAATCCTATATTCAATCCTTCAGAGAATTCTATGTTCGAGTCTAGGCAGTACTGAATAATAAAAAACAAATTTCATATATCTTCTTTCTGCATGCTAACTTGTTGGGATGCTTGCTTTACGACTTTTCGTGTTTTTTTCCCTTGCGAAGAAAAATATGACCCAAGAACAAATTTAAAAAAATAAATAAATAAATAAACAAATAAAAAAAAATCTGCTGTTAAAGAAATTATCAATAGATATCTTAAAAGTTTTGCAACAGTTTTGATTTGACAGAACTGGCTACTTCATGGTATAAAATAATTAAATTTCAAATGAAAAAATTTAAATAATCGGGATTCAAAAGAATCATAGGAATCTTTCAGGATTCGAAAAATCTTTAGATTCGTTCTTCTTCAATTGAATGATCACAAATTAAATGGTATTTCCGAAGTATATTAGAATTTTTCATAATATTTCAATGAGGTGGTTCAATTCTACGAGAATTATCTCTATTTTGGAACACTTGAATTTCCAAACAGTTTCTATAAAGCTTCATCTAAATCTGTGTCCTTGTCATTCATAATTGATGGTGCTTTGAATTAAGAAGATAATCGCAAATCATGTTGATTTACTTCGAACTGGAGCGAAAACAGTGCGTCCATTGTTGTTGTACTCGTCGCTAATCTGAAGTGCTAATTAAAATTGACACGAGTTGAGCAACTGCAATCAGAAGGGGGAGGGGGTGTTTTTAAGGAGAAAGGTTATCGTTTGTGTTGTTGAAGGAGGAAGAATAAATGATTCACACATCAAAACATTTTTTGTGTGATCATTAAGAATCGCCCGGAAGCATTCATCCAATTTAAAAGTATCAGAAAATATGATTAAGTAATTGTACATAAGGAAGATTAGATTATAGATAGATTGTAAGCATGCTTCCTTTGGAAGGATGTTAAAAATAATTTTTAAAGAATATGTTTTTTCATCTGTGCAGTTGCTTCATATTATATATTTTATTAATTGTGATACATTGTTCCTATTAAATGTCTATTAAAGATATTCGTAATTTTGCCATTAATAAATTAAATTAAATATTTATGATTTAAGCACACACGCATGTATATGCATATACATACATACATTACACACACACACACACGTACACAAATTATATATTTAATGTGTTTTTTATATGTTGAATAATACACATTTAAATTATAAATAATTTAATATAGGATTTTTGATTTCATGAGGCGAGACAAACATACAAAAAACATTTTAAGACATTACAACATCCTTCGCATGTTACCATCTAGAAGGAATTTTCACAGTTAGTTGGCTATATGCATGTATCACAAGGGATTAAACACCCCCGGTAAACTCTCAAGCGCAACATTTATTGAACGCACACATATACATGCATACAACTGGACTCAGGTGAACATACAAAATGCAGAAACCCAACATCCATCTCCAGTTATTTAACAGTGGCTGGATACGAATTTGAGACCTTCCGTTCTGAAGAGCACTCCTCGAAGAGACTGCTGATCTGGCAATCGAAGGGTCAATCCTTTGGCTTTCGGTTCTACAGTTTAGGAGTTTATATCCCATTTATTCCTGATTCTTTCTAGTGTTTTGGAACTCCTTTTAATAGTGTAGGTTCCAGTGTTTATTGTATGTTAAAAATTACCGTTGAACTATAGACAAATCAAATAATCGGCAAGTCCACAAATATAAAGCTTATAGAAAATGATACCATTAAAATAGTATAAAATATCCTAGATTAATGTCTTTAGTTACAATTGTTAACTTCAACGCTTAATATTGTGGTAATATGAACTACTCAAAATTGAATATGCTTGCTAAAATTATAATTTAAAGTTCAATAACTTTTAATGAGAAGAGTTTATGAAACAAATTTTTAATCTTAGCTCACAATGAAAAATAACATATTTTAGTTTTATTTTCGTACTTTTACGATTTTTGAAACGTTTTTATTAATTGAAGAAAAAGATAGCTTGTTAAGTATAAATTCAATAAATTCTGGAACATCAGTTTCAAATTAAAAGAAAAAAGACAGTTAAAAAAGATATTATATGTTGTAATAAAAAATATATAAAAATAATAAATACTTTTTAATTTAAAACTATTGTTTTAAATTAAAAAGTTCGTTTTACGAACTCGTGGAAGTGGTAAAATCATTAAATAGAAAAATAAGAGTTTGATATTGAAATAAATTTTTTTTATTAAACTATTTTCTATATTAGTTACACACTATTATAGACAAAATCGTTTAGTATGCACTTTATAAGAAGTATATAATATTTTTTATATATATTTTATTATATATAACATTTATAATATTTTTAAATGCACTAATACTTACATGTTACTCTAATAAAACTTACATGTAAATCTAGATATCATTTTATTTGTAGAATAATTTTTACCCTAGATCGACTAACCTAGAATATCAATTTCAAGAGGTGATTATAAGCCATGGTTACTTCTTGCAAAAATACTTTATGATATTTGCATTTGAAGTCATTGATTATATGGATTATATGAAGCCATGGCTGTAAAAAGGCTGTTAGATTAGGTGGTAGAAAATCCATACGAGCTGCTTAAAAAGTGCAGGATTTCAACACCAATAATACAGTTAGGCACAAAAGTAAAGTAGTTGCAATTAACATAAATTATACATAATTCTTTAATTAATAGCGTCGATCAAAGTTTCTCAAATTAAAAAAATTCGATGATAAGAAATAAATGCAAATGAAAGATACATGAGAATTTTAAAGATTTTATTTTGTAAATAGAAATTAAAAGTATCATTGCGTCTATGGGACTATGTTAAAGATTCGACACTAGTTAATGAAATTGTGAGTGTTGGTGAATTAGAGTTTGCAAAACAAGTGTCTACTGTAATTCTTTTTCAGAAATTTTTAATTTTAGTTTGTATTTTAATACTAAAATATCCATATACAATTTAATGAGCCATTTCTACTGTTGTATGACAGTTTAACATTTTTATATGCCTGCTTATAACTTAAGAGATTAATTTTTTAATTTAAATCGCATTTTAGAGTTTACAGTGTTATATGCACTGATTTTCCTCTTGAAAGAATTCTAATATTCTTATCAGCACTGAATTCTAGTTGCAGACTATGGAGAAGCACCACACGCAATTGTGTTACCATAAAAATTAAAGAAATATCACGGATCAACATTTTTTTTTACAATACAGACTTCGCACCTCCGAAATATCAATTTTAAACCTTTAAAAAAATGCTCAGAGACAAATTATATCCTTAATATGACGTGATATAAAATGAATGAATTTACTTTGTCCAACAATTTCTTAATCGTCTAGGAATGGGAAATATTGTTAATAATAAGCTAGAAATATATGTAAATGACAATAAAGATAAACTAAACAATCTTTTTGGTGTAATTTGGTAAATAAAATTTCAAGATTATAATTTATATTTGTTGATTTATATATAATGGATCACATATATTTTTCAATTTGCGTAAAATTAACACAAATTAAATTTCATATTTATTCAAAATTAAATTATGTGTTTATTCATGAAACCAAACAGAATTAATGATATTTCATTATTTGTTTGGAATTTCTTTTTAACTTAGAAGGTCTTTGGAACAAAATTAAATATTTGGCGACCCTGCATTCTTTATGAGGCAATGAATTTTGATTTTTCGAATAGATAAGAGAAGCTCATCAGTACGAGCGATTTAAAAAAAAAAAAAATGTGCCCACATTCCACTGGTGCTGTGGATATAATTACAATAGTGACAATAAACTGAAACGAAGATAATAATTTCATTGTAACTTTATGCTTGTTGAAGATGCGTTCACCTCATTTACATACGCCATTTTCTCCTTTTTTTTCAGTTCTCGTGATTCGTATAAGGAAAGAGCTTCATGGGATTCGGAGAACTTGATTGAATGGCATGAAAGAAAAGCATTAACGGAGGGCCGACCACCTGCTTAATAATTGAGTTTGTGATAAGGACTCCTTTCATTGGACCCTTTTCTTAGCGGTATTCTGTAGAATGCTTTCTCGCAAATGTATCAAGTTAAGCAAAGTAAAGAAATGCATACCAAATCTTGTAGGAAGTAGTATAAAGAGTCTTATTCAGTTAAATACTATGTGAGAATCTCAAATATTCTACCAACGTTTGAAAGGATTAATGTAATGAAGCCTTGTGAAAGAATTGTGTATATATTTGTTTGAATGTAATAATGACCGATGGTAAATTTTGTGATGAAAGGATAGTTGTATATTTATTCAAAAGTTTTCTTGTGAAATATAATTATAAATTTATTTATTGCTTCAAAATATGCTTCTATATTGTTTCTATATTTTAAACTGTTTTATCTTTGTACATTATATTGTAGTTTAGAAAAATAAATGCTGCATGGTTAAGGATTTGAAAATCATTAACTAATCTACTCCGAAATAGATTGAAATAATTAAAATACTTATGCAACAAAGCACATGATAACGAGCAATTAATTTAATAAATTATGCGATAAAGGATTATAATTGAGTTAGTATACATCCACTATATTTGGACGTATCACTAAGTCGAGCAGTTTATTCCAAATATTTACCTGCTCACTGAGACAGTTATGTATTGTGCAGAAGCAAATCTCTTCTTATATTCTTTATGCTGCTAAATATTCACCAACGAAATGCTCTAAAGGTAAATGCTTGTAAATTCGAATTGAATATGCACGCACCATTTAGTCAGACAATTTGCTAAAAATAGTTATCTGCTGCAGAAAGAGACAGGTTTTCTTTCCTTGTACCAAAGCTGACCTGCTCTAGAATACTCAACGCAAAAGAATATCCACTAACGAAGTGTTCAACGATAGTTTTTTAAGCTTGAACTCAATTTGCCAACACTATTAAATCAAGCAATATTGTTTTTATGAGCAGAGTAAATGCAGAGTGATCTGAATATCCCATTGAGGTTAAGACTGAAGAAATGATCGACAAAATCATGTTAGAAGATTGCCATGCAAAATTGCATGAGATAACTAAGAAGATATAAGTTTAAGTGAGCATGTACTTAATATTTTGCATGAATATTTTGGCTTGAAAAAACTAACAACAAGATAGATGTCACCAACACAAACAATGGATCAAAAGTGAACTTGTGTAACCATTTTAAAATAGTGTTTAAACAAGTCCGACACAATTCAAGCGAACTTATGGAGCGTTATGATACAATTCGTGAAACTTGCATGTATTACTACATAGCAGAAATGAGAGAACAATTTAAACAGTAGATTTCTTTTAACAAACCTACAAACCTTTTAGAAAAAAGGCAAAAAACAGTTCCATCGGCCTGAAAGATTATAGTCACAGTTTTCTGAGACTTAAAGAGTATTATTCTCAATGATTTTCTAGGAAAGGGAAAAACGATTGTAGCACAGAATTATGTTGATTTAGTATTCTTTTAATGAAAAACTGAACGGAAAGATTCATTTGTCCTAGAAAAAGTATTTTATTACTAGGACAATGCACTTTGGCAATCGCAACCTCTAAATTGATTGAACTACGCTATGTGACGCCATGAATCGCTGTCACATGCACCTTACGCTTCTGATATGGTCCTCAAAGATTTTTCTTTTTCCAAATTTTTAGTCATATTGAATTTTTGTGATACATTTTGCATTATATATTTTAAAGTTGCACCATTAGAAATATAACTATATTTTAATTTAATATTAACTTACTTGACCTGAACATTGATACAAATTTATTAGCTTAGAGGCTGAAAAGATGCATTCTAGTTTAACCAAAGCAATAAATTTGTTATCATACGATTATATGAAAAATGCTACTATAAATAATTGTAAAAAATAATTATAATAAATATATATATATTTCTAATAATGTAGTAAAATAGTTATATATTTTTTACCAAATAACTTCTTTATTTTTCATCTGGCCTTCCTAACAGGTCATTCAAAGCTCGTTGAAATTTTATCACCTGTCTGACCTGTCTATTGCCTGAGCAACTCAACTCGAGTTGAATTTCATCAACCGCCCCCGCACTGAATCATTCACCTTGCAGGGGAACAAAAACAAAAGATTTATTTATTGCTTAAAAGGTTGAATGTTAATATATTCATGAAAAAAAGAAAAAAGAGCGTAATCTGTGGAAATTATTTTGCGCAAGGAGGCGAATTCTGATGAGCTAAGATTTTGATAACTGGTACTCAAAATATATAAGTAATATAAGTAGGCTTCAATTGAACAAAATAAATCTCCTTGCATTATGATTAATGTAAAGAAATTCAACATTTTTTAATTATATATTGTGAAGTCTTCTTACATTCCTTAGCATTCTTAATTTCTTTTTTTTGAATTATATATGTATTTTGTTTTAAGTTGTTATTTTTTTTTTATTTTAACCCTTAGATTGCTTTTTATTCGGTTAGAATGTTTCTTATGTCTTATGTATTTCTGAAAAAGTATAATTTGCTTAAGATTAAATATTATACAAAATTAAAAAAATAATCCAATAAATATCCAACTATTCCAGTTTCTGTTCAAGCAACATTCACACTTACTACAGCAAAAGACTAAAATTAATAAAATAACACTGCTACAATAATTAAAATTGTCATTTAAATAATTAATTACTATAATTACTTATGTGAATTTTAAGAAATTGAATACATATATCAATTAATTAAACTTAAAACTTCATCATCTTTTTTTAAAAAAAAATATATATGCATAAAAAATTCTTCATTTAGTAATAGAGTTTTATTATAACTTAAATTTAAACTGAAAACAATTAAATTTGAAATTTTTTACATTTTATTATGTTATCGGTATGAAATACTCCAAAAATTATTTAAAATGTGCATAATCACATTATTTCAATACATTTTTAATAAGAAATATTAAAAATTGGCGAAAAAGTATGATAGAAAATCTATCATAAAATTAAATGAGGAATTCATTAAAACAAAGACGTATATTTTTTCGATTTTATGATTCCCACACATTATAAGTTCTTTTATAAATTAAAATTTTATAGCTTCGTTACAAGTATATTTTAATCTCTTTCTGTCTCAAAGATTTAAAATAAATCAAAACTTCTTCAACTCATGTAAAAAAATAAAACAAAATTTATTCGTCAAATAATTATTTATTCTTTTACAAATTGTTTCATTACATGTTTTAGAGAGAACTTTTCATAAAAAGAAAATATATTTGCTTATAAAAATTGAAAGTGGCATGTTTTTTAAATAATTACCGCATATTACTGAGGAATTTATTTTCTAATAACATCAATAAAAATAAAGTAATATATAGTTACAAACATTTAGTAAAAGGAAAAAAAATCGATAATATTGTTGCGTATCTAATACAATAATACGTAAAATAATAATAAAATAAAAATAACTCTTTTATAATATTCATTCTATCGAAGTTGTCAATAAGCTCTTAAATACTCAGAAAAAATTTTACTATGTATTTTTAACTATAGAATAATGGGAAATACCAATTTTCACTTACACATAAAAACGGCAATAAATGAAAACATGCATTTCAAAAAATGAGCTAGTAAACTATAAGTAAACTGAAATCAACTCTATATTTTAGAGTACTTGGAAACACTATTTTTCACCTACATATAAAAATAGCTAAAAGTTATGCATTTCAATGATAAATATATTTGACTCTTTATATCTTTAAATGATTAGAGGAAAAAATATTCAAAATAATTGAAGATAGAGGTATTGAATAAATTACACCAAGATACAACGAAATTAAAACTATTTTCTCACTTGGTAATTTTTGATGCGAAAGGGTATAAAATAGTATTAATTTTATTACCAATTTCGAATATAGTAATGTTATTTTATATTAGCTGATATAAACAATCTTGATGTATGAAATTATACGTTTTATATATATAACATGAAATACATCCTGATTTATTTTAATGTCAAATTTTTTAAAACTTTCTTAGTTGTAGAAAATCAAACACTTTTTTCTTACATAAATTTCTATGAGTAACATCAAAAACATATACACAAAGAAATAGCAATATTCGCATCGATAAAAAAAATGGCATACATTTATAAATGACCGATGTCATGTTCAATCAAAACATGTAATATTATGAAAAAATGATATCAAAGTCGAGTTAAGTTGAATTAATTTTGAATTATCGATAGAAATTACAACAAATTATTGAAACATAATTTAATTAAATAGTTTGGAATTTTGGAAAATTTTTGAGAGAGATAGAAACATTACAGATATTGTATTACAACTCATGATTATCTTCTATTTTTTTTTTAAATTTTCAAATGATGAAAATTTAATAATAATATTTTGAAAATTTATGGCTATTTATGTGAGTAATATAATTAAGTTAGTCATCAAATCTAAAACGAGGTCACATTTATGTAATACGATGCGAATAAACGGCAGCTAATATACTTTCGCTAACAGAGTCTCTATCAATCTAATTCTTTAATTATTTCGTTGACTGTCACATAGCTAGCGAATGCAGATTTCATCGTTATTCTTGAAACTAGTTCCCATTTAGGTGACGCAATTTATATAGCTTCATTACATCTTATCAATAACTGCTAAAAATAACTCTTCGTTTTAATGACACAACTGATCTAACGCCAAAGAATCATTTTAGAGAGCTTCATTGAGAATACACTAAGATTTTTGACATATATCATTAATAATTACTTGGTAAGTATCATATTAAGTCATATAAATGTGAACTTTCATGCAAGTCGAATTTATTATATGAGATTTAGAAATGATACATCTGAAAACGTATTAAATGTCAAGAAATAATTGTTAATTTTACTAAAAATCAAATCGGTTGATTAAAGGAAAATGTAAAACTTCTTCGTCAAAAGTATTAATTTATTCATGAATATGAGGAGAAATTATATAATGATTGAATATCACGAATTTACTGTAGTTCCCCAAAGTCTCTTTCTAATAAAACTTTGCAAAAATAATTTTAATTCTAAAAGAAAAATTTTAAAATTAAATACTTAAGTAATATAAAATCGAACACTTTATAATAAATCAAATAAAATTCTGCAAAATAATAACAGTGCACGACACAAATCATTTGAAGTTTCAAGTTAGGTTAGGTTATTGTATTTATTTCCGGCTGTCTATTTCTGTGGACTGAAACCATTAAATTAATAATTTTAAATCTACAGAATTTTTAACAGTACTATGGTCGTAGACTGAGATAGGTATTGGAACTGCTACTTCTCACGCGAGAATCTCACATTGCACGAGAATACACACACGTCGCTTTTCCTCACCAAATTTCTATATCCTCAAATAAAGTTTCATGATTGCACACATTTTTATAAATAATTGGTCATATTTAATTTTAATTGATTTGAAATGCAACAAGAAGTGGCAGAGTTTTGATTCATACATTATTAAGATTTAATCCGACCTAGCATTTAATAAAGATTAGAAATGGATCATAGTTGAAGTACAAAATTATATCAATGCAGTGCTGTTACCACTTTGATAAATACAAGAACTTAAGTCACAGTTCAAACGTTTTGTCTTATGCTTTTTTATTGATGCTGTGTGGAAAATTGGGAAAGAACCGGACGTTCTAAAAATTTGTAAAATTGCTTAAAATGATAAAAATAGAAGGATTAGAAATATGTAAATGAGACTGGCGATAAAATGATTTGCACATACAGGGTTTTTAGAGGAATTCTTATAGTTCCAATTTTGTCTATAAAAGGTACTTCATTCATTAAAATCACAAAATTGTGCTTAATCTACATTTATTAAAACTCAGGCGAATATTTCTGAGCATATCACAGCAGCTATTATTCTTTGTATCTTCTAGCATACAAATTTACACTTAGTAACCTAGTGAGTTCACCGTTAATTACAGCATGTCGTATCTATTTATGAACACAGGAGACTTCTTGAAGAATAGCGTTCTTTAACTCCACTAAAGAGAGCCTATTGTGGTGTACTCCGAACTTTACGTGCCAAAAATTGCCACACAGCCAAAAATCAATTGGTGTAAAATCCATTGAAAAAGGGGCCTTCATTTTTGTAGTAATGTTTGATTAGTAGTTCCTTACGAAATGTACTTATTTGGAACTATTTCGTAAGAGATGTAACAATGAGACAGAGCTGCATGAATGTTAGTATGTGAAGGAGACTACATTGCAATAACCACTGTATCATTTCGCCAGTAACATTTTGAATTTACTAAGAACGTCTTTAGCCTGCTTTTGCACAGAACTCTTCAAAGAAAAAAGGCCCCTCAAACTTGGATGCAATGAAGCCACACTAAACAGGCATACGAGGTGAATGTAGCGGCTCTTTTGTGTAGGTATGTGGAATCTCATTTGCTCACACACAATTGCGACGGGTATAGGTTGTAACTATCCTGTGAAAAGAGAAATGAGTCTTATCAGCCCAGATATTGCATAGTCATTGAGTCTTGTAGTTTTTATGAAAAGTCACCTTGTGAATTCCTCTGGCTTAGATGTGTTTCTTGTAAGAGTACAACACATCATGAACAATATGGAATATCGATGTCTTCGTCATGCTATTTATTTGCGCCATTTCTCGCTTGTTTCTTATCTCAATCATGGAATTTTCTTAAAATACCTATTTGAGAAATCCAAGTTGAGGTACAGGTCTCTGATAAATGTACTGCACCTCTCCCAGAGCCATCTGGTACGAAGCAGAGCAGTCAGGTAAAAGTTTTTGGACCTTTATTTTTTCTTCATTCTTTTCTGAATGCGAAACCTTTTTAGACCTTCATCCGGCGATTAATCATCCGCTGAAATAATAATAATAATAGTAATAAAAACTTCACTAGTAGTTTTATCCATCAAGGTCAACATTATAGAACAAAATTGAAGTATGCGCTAATATCAGGATTCGTGAGATATGAGTTGTCAATCATACATCAGTCATGTATGCTGTACTTTTTAGAACTCTGATTTGTACATAGACTGTAATTTTAACGTGTGGAATGCTATCTATTGCCAAAAATTTGAATTAAGAATTTTTCTCTACCAAAAAAATATTCCATTTTGTGAAAACCAGTTTGTCACCAATTGCATTCACATACTCCGATTCCTTCCACTATCATGAATTTTTAAAGTGCTTACAAATTTATGAGACACTCTCGGTATTTTAACTTATACTATGTACTAGTCTTCAGTATTGATTCAAGTATAATAACAATTAAAGTTAAGAAATGATACATTTCAAATGTATCATATTACATCTTAATCATTATCAGATTTTAATTAATATCTCATGAAGAATACAGATGGACTTTTAAGAACAGATCTGCACTTTATTCGATTCAAAATTATAAATGGGCTTAGTTCTGTTTTGTAATTTAGAGCCTGTATTTTCATGACTCTAGAAACGAAGTATGATGTCAAGAATGAAAAGAGCAACCATCAACATATTCATAATCATGATTATTGATTAAATTTCAGCTAATGTACATGCGCTTGTGTAGAATTAAAAATAAATTATATAAATGTAAAGAGCTTCTTACATTATAAATTGTTAGTTAATAATTATCGGCCCTTCTTATTGGTCTTTGAATAACCATTCAAATCTATACTATGCTAAAATGATGAATAATTCTTATCTGGACTGATCTGTGTTATATTTTAAATACATAGCGGAAGAAAAACTGTTTAAGCAATTGTATACCAAATAATTGAAACAAAGAAAGTACTGCAAAATAAAGTTTATAAAAAAATTAAAATATGCAACAACAAATAAAATCATGTTTTTCTTTTATTTCTAAAGTCCTACAACTAAGATATTACTATGAAAAATTTAAATTCATTTTTGGTAAAAACTTAATTGCGAAATATTGTTATTCAGTACAAAATAGCAAAAGTGTACTGTAGATGGTAATAATCAAAGTTTGCTTAATACACATTTGTTTTATTTAAAATGTTCAATTACTCATTTACTCATCTAGTTACGTAAATATAATATTGTTTGATGTATACTTACTTGTGTACTTTTCTGATTAAATTGATTTCCTATGTAATGTAAAAGAATAATAAGATAAATAAAGTAGAAAATTCGACACTTAATATGAAATACGGTGGCGTGTATGCGTAAAGAAAAAATATGATAAAACTCTAACTGAAGGTAAGGTTTCAGCGTACAAGATTAATTTTTTATTTTTCTTGTTCCAACAGCTTTAGGCCAGAATCGATAAAATTATGGCTTACAAATTTTGCCATATTTCATTCTTGTAATTTTTTTTTCTAGGAAATGACTAGGAACTATATACTAGGAGATCTATAATAAAAAATGAACTATATTTTTAAACAAGTAAGCTTCTTTTTCAACTGCTGTATGGCTATCAGGCACTAAACACGAACTTAATTATTGGACGAAATTAACAGAAAAATATTTTAGAATATGTCCTTAGTTCTTTAACAATTTTTTTTATAGTTACGGATATGTGGACAAGAAAATTTTGTGCAAGTCGACATTGATTTTTTTTTTTTTTTATTGGATATTTAATGTTTTACATACTCCCTGCTTTCTTTGCTTCTTAGCAAAACTCGTTCTTATGCATTTAATTAAAAATCTTAATAAAATTGTTCATTTCATCTAATTTTATTTATTTATTTTTCTATTTCTTTAAAAGCTTTATTCTTCGAAATAACTTTTTTTTTTATTTATTCATTTTTAAACTTTGGCAATTTACTTAATTGCAAAATTTTACAAAATATTCTTTTGTTAATTTAATAGTCCTTATTTATACCATACAAATATTCTTTTTATATTCTAAGTTTTTGAAATTTTAAAATTTAAAAAACTTAACAATTGTCTTAGGGAATTATAGCAATCTCAGCAACCGCTAAAAACTGATTTAATAGTAGCAGTATTTGCGTCACATTCATTTAGAATTTGTCTAATGTTATCAGTATCATAAGCATTCATATCATATATATTTATCAACAATATAATATGAATATTGTATATATTAATGAGATAAAAGTTAATGTTATAGGTTTAGTATTACAAATTCATAAAATTGTTTTAGAAAACATTATTATTGTTTTGAAAGTAAAACTATTTGTGCGAATCATTGAGCATCTTTTACGAAAATAGCTAAAAGAGGGCGCTGCAAATCGAGAAAAATATTTTAGTCTTTTACGTAATGAGTAGTTCTAAAATTTTTGAAGTTGTCATCTATGAAATAACTCAAAATTTTTGTTCAAAACTATTGTTATCAGATTTTAGTCATAACTGCGTAATACGTGTTGACTTGCAAGTTTAAATTCGAATTAAAAAAAAAAGCAATATAATATATTTAAATTATCAGACGAGTTCTATAACTAAATGTAAGCAAAAGGTAAAATAAGAGAATAATATTTGTCTTTTACTTTATTTGTTTATTTATATAGTTTCTGGTAATGGTTGGTTCGTTTTATGTGATTTTAGATAATGATGATAAATTAATCATTAGTAGGTTTTGCTAATATTTGAATATTTTTTATACAATCATAATAAAACAGCTATATATGAGATAAGAAAAGAAAAATTACTCAGTATAAAAAAGTAATATATTTTATTGGAAAAAGAGAGAGAAATTATTATAGCTAGAGTATGACCCCAATTGAAAATTTAAAAACTAATTTTTAACATTACTGCATAGAACAGTTTGAAATATTTTGAATATTGACTTGGAGAAAACAATTACATGTTGTTTTCTCCAAGTCATGAACTTCTATAGTATTTGTTCTGCATTATTTGACAGTAATTAAGGATAAAATAAAAATTAATGTTGGCCATTATTGGTGAATGATACGTAAAACCACATTTTTAATTATTAAGTAATCACTTTACTAGACTGTTTAATAAAAAGCTTAATAATTGTTCTTCTACACACAGCTTAGACAGCTCTAGCAGCATTTATTGTTCATTACCAAAACATTTAATGCTATTAAGAATTCACTGTTAGAATTCGCATACTGTTGATTAAAAAAAAATTAAATGGTTTTTGTTGTATATATTGACAGTCAAAACAAGATTTCAAACCTATGTTTAAAAAATAAAGGTTTAAAGGGGTTAGAATTGAAATAACTTATAGAATTATTATTTATGAATAGTAATTGCTGGTTGCTTTTGTAGGCATGATGAGTATTTTATTTATTAATTTGCGATAAAATTTTAGTTATTTTAGTTGGCAAGAAACTATTCATCGATGAATAGTTAGTTGCAGTTTGCGCAACAGTTTTAAACTTTAAGAAATGTACGCAATGATAAATTCTCACCTCAATTTCTTTCATGATAGTTTAGAAACAATAATGCCGAAAAAGACCGTAATGAACTGGATGCTGAGAAAAGATCTCACTTGTGAAGAAAAATTGCTCAGATCAAAGTATGAAATACTGAGGAAGTTGAAACAAAGTTCATTAACAACAAAGGAACCGAACAAGGAGAATATTCTTCGTGTAAACTGCCAAATCGAATCTCAGCACCTTCAAGAAGATTCGAAAGCAACAGCCGTCCGAATCCTCAAATCTAAAGGAGGATTACAAGCAAGCAGAAAACAGCAGAGCTCAGAAACCAAAGGTTTTAAGAAACCTTCCACTCAGTGTCACGAAATCCAAAGTGGAGTGAAGAGGTAACTTAGCAATTTATATGAACCATAAAAATTGAAACAACGGGGATATTTTAAATATATATTTTCTTTTTCTTAAATATTTCAGATAAATATTGAAAATTAATCAAAATCCATCATCACTTGAGATAAAGAATTTTATGTTTTCATTATTTATGGTTTATTAATCCGTAAATCAATGTAAAGAGATCATGGATTTGATTATATATATATGTGTGTGTGTGTATCGGGGAAAAAATTGCAATATGGTACCACGAAAAAGTCTCATGTATAAATCTGATAAAAACAATTTAAATGAAGTGTGGATGGCTTGAAAATTCTTTTTAGTTTTTAAGTTACGAAATTATTAAGTACTAAAGTTGGAATTTCGGTAAAACTATACTTTAGAGTGCACTTTGGCGAATTTGGCGCTGATTACAGCGCTAACAGGTATGGTTGAACATTAAATAATAATGCAACGTCTGTTGGATTTTCAAAATTCTAAAAATGATAAACCAATCAGAGCCTCGACTGGATCTAAACCAATCAGAACACGATTCGGTTTTGCCCAGCTTGGCGATGAATCGCGATCACAACTTGGCTAGAATCAAAGGGGCACCGTAATGTATAGTCTAACCGGAATTTCTTTGGCAGCGTTCTAATTTTTTCCCGATTGATGATATATTGAATAACTCGAAAACACGTTCGCTGATAAAGGCATAAGCAGTACATTCAAAAAACAGGAAAATTTGTAAATGTTACTATTTCCTAAAGATTTGCACTGTAAGAATGTCGATTGAAAGGCTGATCTCATACCATGCATTATGTTTATCTTCCTCCCCAACAGTTACGGCTATATATCAATTTTAAAAGGAAAGTAAGAATCCCATACCTCTGTACTTGAAGCAAGCAGAATTTCGGAATGACATGCATCGCAGTATAAGCAATTTTACAGGAAATTCAAATCAAAGTTAATACAGTTAATCAAAATTTGGAAATGAAACATTTTCTATGTTTTAAGTCAGTTAGAACTCTCTACATCTCGTTCCATTCTTTACAGTTGTTGCCAATTTAATCTTAGACAAAAATTCAAAAGACATAGAATCAGGATTTTATTCTACTATAGTTGAATTATTTTAATTCCACTTGAATTGTATGATGTTAATTAAGTAGTACATAAAATGAAAAATATCTCAACGCAGTAAAATTCCTTTTATTAAATGACAGAAATCATCGTATTGAATAAAAATCAAATCAAATTAATTGCTTAAATTAACTTTATTTCAGATGTGTTAAAGGAGAATATTCTCCCGATTCCAATTCTGAGACAAGATCAGTTGTTGTAAGAGGAAATGGCTTAACTCAGCAACTGTTGAGGAAAGTGTTCTGCAATATTGGTGATATATGGAACATAAGGAATTCTGACAACTCTGAGAGTGCAATAGTTACCTTTAAAACCTCAGAATCAGCAAAGATGGCAGTTGAAATGGACGGTATGATGGTGGGTGATGGTCAGAAATTGTATATTAGTCAAGCCAAAAAGAAGAATTCTTTATGGAATGATGTATTGACATCAGATCGGAAAACTTCTGTAGATAATCATTTATTGCAAAAGAGAAGGACTGTTTACGTGTCTTACCAAGGTTTGCTGACATCCAAAGATTTCCGATGGTTCTTTGGCACAATTGGAATGGTTGAGAAGGTTTTCATGTTGTCACCTTCAGAGGCCAAGAACAGTTCCCATCGTCAACCTGGTGCATTTGTCACATTCGCAGCTGAAGAAGATGCCAGAAGAGCTGTAAAAGAACTCAATGGAGTTTCTTTGAAAGGTATATTGCTCTCAGTAACACCCCAGAAAATTCCAAGGAACGATAACTTGGGAGCTGCTGCCGAAGCAGATGGAAACATGATGAGAGAGTTAATCGTGTACAATTAATATTCTAAGAACTCGATTAATTGGATTCACTGGAACTAAATTAAAACTAAATATATTATTAGTATAATATGATTTATAAATAGTTTTTCACACATGGATTTTGAATATATTTAGCAATTTTTAATTTATTCTAACATAGACTCACTATTATTTGCTTGAGCTCCAGATGGGTTTTAGTGTTCACTTATTTCGGAAATAAAGAAAATTTTTTCTTTCTTAAAAAAAATTCTATGCATGAATCCCCTGATCCACTACTTATAATACACTAAAGATTTTTTTCAACAAAAATAAAATTTCTATAGAATTTAATTCTCTGCTATTTTGTATTTAATTATATATTTAACTTTTTTGTAAAGTTTGAAATAAAGGTTAAACACGGATTTAATTTTTAAAATTTTTTTCTTTACATATAAACTTACATAGCATATAAAACTATATGTGTATTACTAAATCATCCATCTATTTTCGAAATCACATTGATTATTTTTTCTGGTTTTCAAACTATCTCATATGTTTTAAACTTTCCTTTAGAATTATCACTAGTTGAAATTATAACATTAAAAATTACCTAAGTGTTATTAAATTTTACAAAAGTTTACAGATGAAGATGAACTTAAGCTACTATACAATGATCACAAAGAAAAAGTTTTCTCACTGCTTTTGTTGAATAATCATATAAATCTTTTAATTCATATGCAAAACCATAATATTCCTGTGGCTTAGGGAAAATACATAGGTAGGTTGCCTTTTAAGTTTTTACAAACGAATAATAGAAATGTACTACTGAAATATTTTTCAGGATATTTGTAAATTCAAATTTTTTCCTTGGAATCAGTGACATCTCTTAGAAATAGTCTGCGTATTTTATTTATAATAAGTGTTCTGAAGAAGCAAGTGAGTAAAAATATTAAAACTAACTCTTGAAGACTTCAGTTGAATTCTCTTTAGGATTTAAAAAAAAAACCTCACTTTGCAAGAATGATTCCGGAAACTTTTTGTAATGAAGCACCAAAAACTCTTCAATTTGTTATCAATGGTTGCGCGTCCGTGAGTGATGAATCTTGCGAAGGATGACCAAAATCGGTAGTGATTCCAAACAACATAGATACTGTGCGCAAGATGATGGAAAAAGACCCGTATGTCACGTATCGTAAGATAGAAATATTCCTTGTCATATCTCATAGAATGCAATACATTCGATTTTGTAAGAACCATTAGCTGTTAAAAAGATTTATTTCAGCTGGATGTCGCACAATTTGACAGAAGCTTAAAAAGAGGCTCATACAAATTGGCGTGAAGAAATGCTAAAAAAAATTCAATTTGGAACTGAAAAATTCTTATACAACATAAGCTACAAATCTTGGATATATTCATATGAACAGGAAACTAAACAACAATTCTTTGTTTGGGTGATTCCAGATGAACCGAATCCAAAAAAAGATATTCGTTCACGAAGCACTTGCAAGAAAAATGATTCCCTGTTTCTTACTGGACATATCGCAATCACTCTTTTAGCAGATCTAGAAGCTGTTAACACTTGAATGATATACAAAAATTCATTTGCTGAAAGTCATCAAAGAAATCAAGAAAAACAACAAAAGTTACCGCATCATTTTTCATCACGCAACCCCGATTCCCACATAACACGCGAAGCAATTGATTATATGAAGGCTAAAAATATCGAATTAATGTCTCATTGCTCATATTCTCTTGATTTGTCGCAAAACTACTTTTTCTTGTTAACTTATGTCAAACAAAAAACACGTGGGCAGCTAATTTCATTACCTCAAGAAGCTGCTGATGCCTTCCAAAACCATGTTTCGGTAATATTAACTTCAAAGTGGAAAATTAATGTCAAAAATTAGTTTGACTGGATGGTAAAGTGTATAAATCTTAAAAGCAAATATTTTGATATTCAGTAAAACGGCTCCCAAAAAATTTTTTTTCTTCCTACTTTTGTAGAAACTTAAACGGCAATTCTCATAAATTACATTGGTCATGCACAAAATCATGTGGATCATATTTAATTTCTAAACTGTATTGATGTTTGTAACCTAGAAGTTAACTATATCTTCACCGTTGAAAAATTATATTATTATTTGCATTTAAATAAAAATTATTTGATTTATAAATAATTTTTAATACAATTTAGCTGCATGATGACATAAATATTATAAGTAGTTTGATTACAAAATTAGGTAGATCTTTAAAAAAATACTTTCAAGATGTTATTTACAAATAGTTGAAATTAATATTAAGAAGTGTCTTTAAATAAGGGCTATTTTAAAACCAAGAAAAGGATAATTAACTGGATTATATATATACAATATACATCAAGCTTCCATTAATAAAAAATAGGAAGAATAAAATATATTTATTGGGTTTTTAACAGGGCTCTAAGAATTTTTAAACTCGACCCTTAATTAATTCTGTACTGCCATATCAAATGGTTAAAAAAATTTAAATTATGCGAATAATTTTGTCAAGGAAGATCCGATTTTGAAACCAGCGTGGTATAACAAGCTCATTTTTTATTCAGAAAAACACCTTACTGTAAACTGCATTCACAATTTTAGTTGATTTAAATTTTTTTCTTTATGGAGAGAGACAAATTGGAAATTGAACTCGCAAACTCTTACACAGTAAGAATAAATTTTGGCAGTAAAAATGAAGAAACAACACAACAGTATCTGCTATAAAATTGTGTTATGTGCTTTTCAAGTGATAAATGCTAATATTTTTTTTAAAATTCCACAAAATATTCACAGAAAACGATAAAAAAAGTTTTGTTTGTTAAGGATTCCGGATTTTTAATATCTTGAATGGTACCTGCAAACAATTAAGAATTGCATGGATGTGATAACAGTTTATGGGCTGTTAATAAAATAGACATACATAGCAATGTAGTCTAGTCTCGGATTGTATCTCAAGATCAACGTTTTTAGAACACTCACTTTTCACCAATCGCCTTGTAATTTTGAATCACAGTAAAGTGACGAAATCACACTCTAGGTGATACTTTCTTCTTCTTAATCACGCCACAACAGCAGAAGGACTTTGGACGTTATAAATTAAAGTAGAAACATTCCCAATCCCCAAAGATTCGACAGCCCGATGCGAGACAACTGTAGTCACCCTCAAAATTATTGCTTATGGAAAATGATGTCTCACATTTCGGTTTTCATCGAATGCAGCGTGAAGTTACTGAGCTTCTGGGTATCTTCTGATAAGATATAGGAGAATCCAATTTCATTTTTTCAAGAAGTGCTATGTTATAATATTTAGCAGTTATTGGAATTGTGAATTTTGCTCTAACACATCAACTGAATGTATCTCAAACTCGCACCTTCAAACTTAGGTAAAAAAATAATGCAGGCCACTCCCCACCCTGTATCTAGCTCCTCAAGTATGGCTTCTACAAATTTAATCGGATGTGGTTTGAAGTTATTTTGATTAAAAGATATCAATGAATGCTGCGTAAAGTTTGATATAAGGTCTTATATAACATTGGGTTTTTAAATTGTCATTTCAAATATTATAACGGCCCAAATATCCCTCTATGCTTATTTTTGGATACAACCTTGTTTTACTGATGATTTTTCTTAAACGAATGTGGCGTATTTTGAGTGACTCTTAGCCGATATCAAATCATGCCAAGTGTTCCACTTCAGACTGAGTCCAGTATTCATCAATTAATAACATCAAGTTAAGCAGCAGACAATTTCGATATTAAGAAACTCAATTACTTGGAATAGTACAGCATCTTGAGGTCAAAAGAAGACTCTAGATTGACTTGTGAGTGTAGATGTACCTCTATTAAAACTTTTTATGAATTTCTAATTTATAATCTTAATCTGTAGCCAAAATATTTTAACTGAATATCATTTCCTGTTTAGCCTTTGAGTAATGACATAAACAGACCTAGACCGTCATTTGCTAGGTAAGAAGTGGACAATACTTGTCTGATCGATATTTAACATTCACTGTTTCCAAGAGTAGATTACAAAGCTTTAAAAGGCACTCCTCACTAGTTACTCAACAAAGTAGACAAATTTCTTCTTGTTCACCTTGATTCAAGACTTCTCGTAATTCGAATGGCTAAACAATAATTTACCAAGCCACAGATGACGTTATTGCTACATTTAAGGAAGGGAATAAAGTAATCTTCGATATTTTTTGTGATGAATCAAAAAATCAATTAATTTATGATAAAAGGCGAATAAAAACTCAAAAAGATAAAATGCATGATTGGTAAAACCACGCCATGATGTGAAAAGAAGAAAACTACTTTGCTGAAGGTTACAACTTTTAACAAATTGTTGATAATAGTTAGAATTCCTACATTTTAAATTGATTTTACTTTTATAGAAAATATACTATTGTCAGTATGATTAATCATCGAATATGTTTTCTTACAATTTTCTTCTGTTTTAATTCGGAAAACTTAAGTTTCTGATTAAAATATAAGTAATAGCTTGTATTATCAAGGTATAGAGCATACAATTTTGAAATGCTGGCTATTTGAAAACATATTATGATGAATCAAGCACGTGGACCAGCTGATTTTGAGATTGAGATGATAATTAATTTTCGAACCAAGGACAGCAGTATCTCAGAAATTATTCAGTTTATATAAAATTCTGGTGAGTTTCTTTCTGACATGTACCATGATTAAAATAATGGCACTTTTGCCAATTCCATAGAAAATGCAGCACACGTTGAATAATTGATAAATGAGGACCGACCGATATACAACAGTTGAATAAATAATGTGGTAAAGGAGTTACGGCATTTTCTAAACTTGTGTCGAAGAAAACTTGTTCCCAAACTTTTTCAATGGATCTTGTTTCAAATAGGGCTCTAAAGCACTTACTTTTATGTGGGCCAGGTGATAGAAGCCACCATGATAAATATTTCGATATTCTATTAAGATGCCAATTAATAAAATTTTCATTATTTTAAACGCATGAGATTAATAATTTTTGACGCAACATACTATTATTATATATGTACAGATATATTATTTGTGTAAGTAAGATATATCTTTTCAAATCACTTCGAATATACATAAATGAAGACTTATTATAAATGAGATTTTATATTGAGGCAATCGAAAAATCTGATGCAGATTTTGCAATTTATACTAATTTAAATTAATTATTCATATTCTGTGGCAATTATACTTAAAAGCGGAGCCTTAGGAATTCATTTGTTTCTATTACACATGATTTTTATACATTTAGCATTATATGTTTTTTTTTTTTTTTTTTGACGAATTTAGTTTTAATCTGGAACTATTTCTAAACTGCTATGTTTTACATAGTTATGTTTTACATAAATTTTCATGGTATAATAACATATTAGAATTTTTTTATTTCATTGATCACGTGATGCATCTACTTTCCTCTTATCAATTTAAATTGTTAAATCTAGATATCTTTAAAAGTGAGTCTTCAACTTTGAATCTATATTTCTAGATCTTTCTAGATATCTTTGAAATATATATTTCTAGATATTTTGTGATATCTATCCTGAATAGTGATGAGTTGAAGCTAATTACACTTCATGAGATATGATAAGCACTTGCGATATAAAAAATTACAATTCAACCTCTATCAAAGTCTAAAATATTTTGGTAAGCATTTCTCTTTTGAGTAAAATAATTTTTCAACAAACAACTACATTCAACTACAACTATATATGAGAAATCCGCTCACAATTTCTTTATTTAACAAATTGTGGGTATCAATACCGCACCTTATTTAACACAAATACTATGAAGAGTTGATTACAGCCCTCTCTCGCTATTGTGCAAAATTCGCATGTGCAGGGAATACGATTAAAACTGCGACATACCTACTGGCTGTTAGCATTACATATGATTAATGAGATTGGAAACATTTCTGAATACATAAAGCTCTTCTCCAAACCAAAGAAGTATAAAACAAAAAAGAAACGTGTAACAGAAGTGAGTGTTATAGGAAATAGCTGTGAAAATAAATTTAATACTATGAATCCTATATAATTTTATAAATTGTTTTTAAGATATTTAAAAATTATTGACGTTGATATCTTCTCAATAATTTTATTAAGTTGTAGCGATTTTTTCTAAAAATATCATGTGTGTGTGTGTGTGTGTATTCGAAGAATTAATTTTAAAGCAATATCTTTAGGTAACAGTCACCAGAAGGCCTCAGGAGTTTATTTTTTGGTTGGAATTTCTCAATAGCAACGGACAAAAATGTTGAGAAGATTTATTAACGAAAATATGAAAAACAACAGGAATACTTGACAAAACACAGTACAACCAAAGTTTTCATTGGAATATATCTTTTTAATTTGAAAAGAAATTATCTATCCAAGAATTTAATTTTTATGATCCCCAACTCCAATATATATATGTATATATATTCAGTCCTTTCACATTTATAATTACCATTGCAAGAGAAAAAATTTGATGATATTATAAATAGGCTACAGAATTTATTGTAAATTATATGCCTTTTCAACATATTTAATATTTTAGTTTACTTGTTTAATGAGAAAAAGACTCATTAGTAAATTCATAAGTTGTTTACATAAAATTAAATACTTAATTTAGTGCATATTTTGGCTTCCTCATGAAAGACATATTATAGGCAGGTATTCAAAAAATATAATATGATATAATATAATATGTATAACACAAGGGATCATTTTATTTTTTTAATTTGAAATGATTGTTATTTCCTCAAGTTTTTCCCTTTTTTCTTCTGTTATGGATAAAAGTGAAGAACATTGTTTGTATATTCTCTGAAAAAATACATTTCTTTAATTAATTCCACACATTATTTCAATTTTTCTTAAAAATTTTATCTGTTTGCGTATTTAAAATCTTATTCTTCAAGGAAAAAACTCAATAAAATGGTTATATAATTTTCCAATTAGCAGCCTCTACAATTTTGATGAAATAAAAATAACTCTTATATCATCTAATTTAAAAAAAAAAAAAAAAAAAAAAAAAAAAAAGCAATGCTTATACGTAGCAAAAAAAGAAATGCTAACGTATTTTGTCTCGGCCTGTTATTAGAGATGATGGAATAATGCTTATGATAAGAGAAAGCACATTTGTATGTTAATAGTGGCGCCATCTATCGATTTTTATATAAGCATCTATCGATTTAAATATAAGCATAAATTTTCTTTTTCAACAAGAAAAAGAAAATTTATTTCTAATGAGATTCTCAAATGAGAATATGAGTAGTTATAAAAAATTTATTGCCGAGATATTTAAGAAAAAAACAGGCTCATGGAATTTCTAGACTTATATATATATTATTAAAGACTTTCCTCAATAAGTTGACTATAAAATGAAATTTTAAATTCCTAGAATAGTCGATTTTGAAAACAGTTCATATATTTGTATTATCTAAGCAGAAATCTGATTTTGATTTCTTGATCAGATCCTTAACTTTTCTTGTGAGTGAAATTTTTTGTGTTGAAAGTAAAAATATTCCTTGTAATGCATGGTATTAATGTTAAGAATCGCATTATTTTTCTTTTTCTAATTATGTTTGACGACAATAATAATTTTCTATGGTAGTATAATGTTATACATAAAAATTTATGTGCAATTCACTTTTTGTTATACTTCGTTTTTAAATTGTATAGCAAAAATTTTACAAAGAGAACATTTTTAGAATTATACTACTAATTTTCAGAGTAGGCTCTTCGAATAAATTTTTAAAAGAGTACATTATAGCAACAATGATTGTTTGATGACCTACAGTACACTTCAATAGAATTATTCATTCTACCCCCTCAAACCTCTATTGTTTTCTTTAAAATATTTTAGTATCAAAATAATAATAAGAAAAACAAACCCTTCAGATTATTTTCATGTAAATGTATCATTACTTTTATTAAATAATTTTTATTTTCTGCTGATTTATTATACCTGATACATAAAACTTCATAGCTTAATTATGGTATAGCTCATACTTTATGGAAACAACTTTTGCAACTTCGCCTTAATTATTTTATAAGCTAAATATCAGAATTTTATTTCATTTGGAATCTTGTAGATTTATAATTATGATTATATAAATTTCTCATCATGTCTAAGTTAATGATGGTAGCTAGTGAAATATACAGAAACGAAAAATAGTTCTTTTATATCAATCTCAAAGTAAATTTAAATCATATTTTAAAATATATACAATAGCTAAAACGGGTATCGACTAAATGGTTGGTATTATTAATCTATGAATAGATGAATTTATGCTATGTTATATTTTCATATTTATATGAATTGTTGTATATATATTTTCATATGATATTCTATAAATTAAATTTCGATCCCAAACTGAATAGCAATTTATTTTGTAGTATTACTGAAATCAGAACAGTGCATATTTTTTAAATAAAAAAATAAAAAATAAATAAATAAATAAAAAATATAGTTCCTATGGGAGAAACAGCAAGTAATTTTTCAAGAAAATATGTTGTACAAACTTCAGTATGGACAAGGTATGGATGAACAATTTACATTAAATGTTGTTGTTGTTTTCATATTTAAAGATCATTAATACTATAGATCATAATACTATAATTTTTAATAATAAATATACTATAGTATTATTTAATACTATAATACTATAGTTAAGATATTACTTTATAGTCCTTTATTGAAAATTGTTTAATTATTTATTGTTATCATCTGCTATTTCATAATTTAATTTATCAAATTAATTTCAAATTCAGAAGTATTTTCATTTATGTGATAGAGATGGTAGCATTATATTGAGAATGATGTATTCAAGAAACTTTTATAAATAATTCCCTCTCCAATTAAAGATGCAATTATGCCTTTTGCTACCGTCTTTCAAGCTATTTAGTGAAGAACAAAATGTAAACCATGCAAGACTTTTACTTCACAACTGAAGTAAAAAAAATGACTCTAAAGGAAACTGCTAGAAAAGATTTATGGAAGTGTTTAATACTCTTAGTGATATTTTAAGCGAGAAACCCGAAATGAAGTATCGATTAGCAGTCAGTGGTAGAGCATTTATGAGTTATTTTGCCAATATCTTTGAAAAACTAACTATATTAAATAAGCAACTTCAAGGAGAACAAATAAAACTCTTGTTGATGCAAGAAGATATTTTGGTTCCATTACTCATATTTAGTAATGTCAGAAATGTGTTAACAAAAGCTTTGAACAGTTTAATTGGTTCCAAAAATGTGAAGTAAATGGTAACACTTTACTTGTTATTGTCGATCATCTGAAAATTCTATCAGTTGATTTAAAATAAGGATTTTCTGATTTAAAACAATTTGATTTTCCAACATGGATGATGCAGCCAATGTTAGTGGATTTGTCTGATATATCAAATATTCAGTATCAAGAAGAATTTGCAGAAATGGAGAATGATCAGTTAAAACTTTATTTGATATAAAAGGAGCGATGGCATGGCTTTGTGATGAAACAGAAATCAAATATCCAAATTCAACCAAATGTGTAAGAAAATGTTATTACTGTTTCCATTTTCATATTTAGCTGAATATGGATTTAATGCTGTGAACGATTTACTGGTAAAAAATGAAAGAAAGAAAGAAATCATCTGGATATAACACAACGGGGAGACTTGAGACTGAAGCTAGCCAAATTGGAAACTAACATAAAATCTCTGTGTAGTAAGCCTCAATCCCAAGGATTAAAAATTTAAATTATAGAAAAATCTTTATTACAATTATTTTGAATTTAATTTTAGTTTTTCATTACGTTTTAAAAACTTACTTACTATGTTTCGTTAAAAATTCCCTAGTGATTCCTTTCTAAAACCTATCATTTAAGTAAAAAATTGAGTTTTTTAATATTAAAAATTATGTATATGTTACATAGGGGGCATAAGACTTTAAGAATGGCTTAGGTGGGGCATAGCACAAAAAAGGTTGGGAAACACTGTTTAAATGATTGCCAAATTACTCTCATAATTAGCTCCAGCCATCTCAAACTATTATTAGAAATCCTGCAAGAGTATGTTCCGAAAGATGTGTATGAGTTTTGCCCTGTTGAAATACTGCGTTCCTTTTTGTTCTTCAAAATTAAATTTCCGTTTGTTAAAAAATATAATTCATCAATTAACTATTATTATCCTTTGAATTTTAAAATTAATTCTTGATATTTCATTATATATTAGCATGCGTTTTTTCTTGCATATCACGTGTTTGATACTATTATTTGTTGAAAGTACTTTTAAAATAGTTTTCTTTAATAATTATTTATTATTGATTGATTGATTAATTGAACTTTCTTTGTTGACACTTAACTTACGTTTGTCAATTCAATTAAAAATATTTTATTTGTTTTGTAAACTTCAGCTTCTTCTGCTTTTCACTTTTTTTTTCGCATAAAGATTATTAATTGCTTTAGAATTTAGAAAATATCATCCGATGTTATGTTCAATTTCATTAACATTTAATCTCTTTCCTCTGGGTATTCAAGAGCATGCCCATTTTCGAAACTGAAAGATTAAGCGATATATTTTAAGCATAAAAATGAAAAATCCAAGATTTAAATTTTTGATACTTTCTAATTAGCAATTGTCGATCGATAACAGTACTGACAAACGAGCTAAGAGTATCGATCAGTGGTATTACAGAAAGAAAACTAAAAACATAATAACACTTTTTCTCAGCTTTCACAGTGCTATGATATGATTTTAATCTAAGAGATTAAATGATTTTTTTTATTTCTTTATCATTAATTTAAAACAAATCATTTAATGGTAAATAAATATTTTATTCTTTTAAACTATAATGAAAATCCAGACTCATTTTTTCGCTAACATTTTTCATTAAGCATTCTAACATGTTACATGTTCAATGGCAATTTTTGTATTTTGTATTAAATTATTAAACGCA
>JAPDSC010047399.1:0-38222 GCA_026290005.1 Latrodectus geometricus
TGAAATACGTATATAAAATCAATAACAATATGTAATATTTCATAAAAGCTATTAATTACTCTATAAAGACGGTGACAAAAATTTCTAAAGAATCCAAAATTTCATTTTTAACCTAGTATAAATTTTGTATTTAACATAGAGAATCAATGGCATTTTTCAAATAATAAAAATTTCTCAAATAAAAAAAATAATAAATAAGTAAACTATCAATTTGACTTGCCGTTTATTGTTATCTCGTATTGTTGTTTTCTTCTTAGAATTTTACTAAATATATTATTTTAGAAAGTTTATCACGGGATAAGCAGTAAAATTCCTTAAATGAAATACTTTGCAAAAGTTAATAGAAGTTCAACATTTCGAGGAATTAACTGAGAATTTCAGCTAATGTCAGCAATGAAATTGGTCATTTGTTTTTCTTAAGCAAATTTACTAATTACAACGTTTTAATTAACATCTTTAATGGTATTGTACTGCATTCAAATAGCAGAACATTGGATAACCATTCTTGACCAAAATTTGACCTTGATGTGTTTTTATTCACTTAGCATACTAAAATTGCTCTTCTAAAAAGCTATAATAGTGATAAGAGTTAAACACATTTGAAGAGTTATACTGACATTAAAATAAAATTAAATTAAACTAAACCCTGCCATAATTATTAATAAAGTTTTTGTTGATTTTTGCAATATCTTTTGCAATTTCTTAAATCATTAGCACTCTTGAGGAAGAAAGCTATACACACGTCATACGTTTATTATACTGAGCGATAACGAGATATTTCAAGTTCATATGGAATATAATATAACATGCTATAATTTAATAAAATACATAACATTCAAGGTTTGATAAAAATGAATTTAACGAAAACAATCCGAATCTGATAGTTATTACGAATCAAAAGAAAACTGTTTTACAAAAAATTCTAAACTCTCAATATATTATTTACATAAATTTAAATGTGTTATCAATTGTAACAAATGCATGTCAGCCAAATTATATGACAGTTATCAACGTTAGGTTTTGTTTGATATCTTTGTGTTTCGCACTGAGTAGTATTTGATATTAAAAAATACATTTTCCACATAAATGAATAAAAAAAAAATAAAAAAATCAACGAATGTTTTAATTTGAAGTTATTCAACAGGGATACATCATAATTTATTTCAATGAATTTTATGAAGAGAAATTTGACTGCTAAGTTCAGGTATATTTTTGTAAAATGCATTCTTTAAATATAACCTAAAATTTTAAGAAGAAGAATATAGTATTACATATTTTGCTAATTGGTAGCAATAATTTCCAAATTTAATAATTTTAAATGTACATGGTTTTCATGTATCGTTAGTAAGTATGTATGGTTTTTTTAAGAAAAACGTCAATATTGCGTGTGACAAATTTGTCTTTGACATTTTTAATTTTTTGATTAAATTTATTGTTTTTCTCATGTGAAATTTGATTCTCTTTTCAGATAGATGTTGTTAATAGTTTCTTCACAGACTATAAAGTTCGGCGATTATTATATTTGAGTGCTGATTCAATTGATTCTGAAAGTAAGTGATTTTGAATTACATTATGTGATACTCTTTATTTAAACAATATACAAATTGACTGCCATACTATAACGAATTTGCACAGCAACTGCCTGCACGACAAATTTTTGCAAATCCAGTGATAGCAGGTAATCTGCGAAGATTAAATGTGATATGTAATGTTGAAATGTCTTAGTTTTAAGAGAAATTGTGAAAATATACGTGAAATTACAACGAATAACTAAAATATTTTGCTTATAGCTTAGACCAAACTGTACTAAATTCCTAAAACAAAAGAAAGTTTTAAATTGTCGTGTTGTATTTTGTTTGAATTCATCTAAAACTTATTCTTAAACAACTATTTTATATGTTTAGTATAATCTCGATTTCAATGTAGAAATTTAAGATGTAGAAAACATTAATATGAATAGCAATCACTTTCTATCCTTAATGATATTCGATGAAACAAAACCTTAAGAAACTTATAATATAGAAAGTAATGTAATGATCTTGATTTCCCACAAAAAGAATAAAATAAGGAGCAACAGAAAATGCAATTTTGAATTTTTTTTAAAAACTTTTTGTCTCCAGCATGATGCAGTAGCGATTTTTTTAATAATTATATAGTTATGGACGTTTGTTAGACTATATATTATGTTATGATTTATGCCTTAGTATCAACAACAGAAAATAAAGAGATTTATTAAATAATAAATTTGAAGGCGCAGCTTAAGAAATATCAGTGACAAATCTCTCTGAAGTGGATAAATAAAATGATCGATTAAACTTTGAGCAGAGTGTGCCTGAAACAGTGATTTCAGTACGTTCAATTTAAAGAGCAACAAACACATTGTTTATGGAGATGTTGAAGACACAATCAGGGACTGTAACCAAGATAATTTCATGAATGCTTTTTGAAGGTAGATGATACACTTGTGGAGGTTACAAGCTGGATGATAAAAACATGGACTATTTACACAAATAGTATTTATAATCATAATCAATATTTGTAATATAGGAAATTCAAAACGTTCTGAAGTAAACTTATTGACAAGCATGAATCATTAAAGCAGAAAAATGCAAGTATTTCCCATTGTTCAAAAGGGATTTTTCACTCCAAAGAGTTCGGTATTACAAGAGCTACGATTAATGCAATCATTTTGAATGTGTGACATCACGTTGCTGAGAATAGGGAAATATATATGTTTAACAAGTTCAATTTTAACAAGTTTTCTCCAATATATGTTTTCATGAAAGGCCTTTCTATATGTGCACATATAAAGCCATACTGTAGTCACATTATATTATATCAAATGAAATTTATATTATGTTTTTTAAATTCAGTGACATAGTGTTGTTTTTACAGAGTATTCAAGACATTATGTTTTTAATTCTTTTAGATTTAAGGTGTGGTCCCAAATCAGTTTTCGTTCACTCCGGAGAGAATTTCAAGTTGAGAGGTCATTGTTCTGTATTCATCAAGGACATGACAAACGAATCATTGCCTCAGAATATAATCAATATAGTAAGTAAATTTCATATAAACTAGGTGTGCCACGTCTAATGAATAAAAAAATTACAGTCAATGGAAGTTATTTAAAATTTTTGCCAAAGTTAGTTAAAAACTGTTCATTCTTCTTCATGCGAAGATGAATGAACAGTTTTTAACTAAAACTTTTTGCAAGTTTTCATAGTTATATATATAATATGAACTTAAAATAGCGTAGTTAATTACATAAATCTAAGAAAGATCTGAAAATGAAGGTTAATGTTTTATTAATTATTTCTTATATACATAAAAATAATTAAATTGATAATCTTCAGAATAATTATATTTATTTTCTGATAATTATCATAAAATTTTTTATCTAAACTACGGATATTTTACATTTGAATTTTAAACAATTGCTGATAATTTTAAAAAAATTTGTTGGCAAAATCAGCCTTAATAGAAAGAAAATGCGACGAAAGGAAGGCAGGAGGATTACACTTGCAGTCATTAACTTAAATTTTTGTGATATTTTTTTTAATAAGAAATGAGTTAGTAAGAGTTTTTTTATGAATGTATTATCTTTTCATATTAATTAATAATATTTTTAAATATTTATTTATATTTTTTTAATGAAAATTTGAGTACTTGTATATTAACGCCACCACAGCTAATTTCGCGCCAAAATTTAGGTGGAAGTAGCGCTTAATCTACAGTTAGAAAATTTCTATCACCAATTATGAAACGTTTACTTATAACTATAAAAAGAAATTTTCTGATTTAGAGGAAATTTCTTTTAAATTCAATTGGCTTAAGAAGCTGTGGTGGCGTTAATACGTAACTACCAAAACTTGATATGATTAAGTACATAGTTTTCACTGTAATTATTTTCTTTATTATGTATTCTTCTTTGCATGTTAGCGAGGTTTCTATAAAAAAAATTTACTGCCATTTAAATTTAATGGACTTAAATCTTACACAAAAGTTATATCCTGATCTGGTATGAAGCCAAATGTCGTAACTGTAACAATGTTTAAAGACAGTAATGCAAAATTATACAGATATTGATTATGCGTTAGAAAGGAAAAGTTTTGATCAGAATATAAAAATCTTCAAAAATATAAAAATACTAGAATAAATAAGTTTGCCTTAGCGGAAATAGTATATTTTACTATCGATTTATTTTCATTTTTTATTTTTCAGGGAGTTCACTTCTTTACACTGAATGCTTCTCCACTTTACATCTATGGCAGCTTGTATCAAACATTCAAGTATGTCTTTAGTCCAAGACTTAGGAAAATGTGGTGTGAAAATTCAAGGGATTCGGAAATCCTTCTGCCAGCTGCATATGAGAATCTTTTATATGCACTTGATGCACTTGCAGACTCATTCAAAGGTATCTCCCACTTTCATGGTCTGTTGTTATGGTGAAAGTATCAAAGAAAGTTTCTGATTCGTTCAGTTACTTTCATAGAGACTCTCTCGAAAATGTCTTGATAGTATCATTCATTGACGAGTTAATTGAAGATAAAAAATTTTCTTTTTCTTAAATGAGCGACGATTTGTTTGATAAATGAAATTGCCTGAGATTCAAATGAGTAATGTATAATAGTTTTGTAAAAGAGATCAAAAAAAGTTTTTTTGTCAAGTGCCAGCTAGGCTGGTACTATGGATTGCGCTACACAACTTTTCCAACTGAACCATAATTTAGTGTGTAGTCCGACTTCCTCAGTACACACATGCCATAGGTATCCGTTTATAGGATAGGGAACCATTCATAAAAGGAAAGGAGAAGGACAAAACAGAGAGAAAGAACATTCATGCTCGAACCGGGATTCGAACCCAGGAACTTCCTAATTGCAGATAAGCACACTGACCACTAGGCAGGGTTGGTGGCAATAAAAATTATGAAAGATTTAAATAAATTTTTAGTTTCGTTTTCCATGCTAACATGTATTTGTAAAGAAAAGTATACCTGGAAAATGTATGTAATATTCATTTTGGTTCAGTTTTAAAATTTTTACTGTAGTATATATTGTAAATAAATATTTTTCATATACAATATATACTACTACATAGTATCATTCATTAATGAGTATATTGAAGATAGAAAATTTTCCCACATTTAAATGAGTGACGATTTGTTTGATAAATACAATTTCCCAGCTTTCAAATCAGTAATGTATAATAGCTTAATAAAAGAAATCAAAGAAATATTTTTTTCGAGTGCCAGCCAGGTTGGCAATATGGGTTGCGCTGCACCACTTTTCCAACTGTACCATTACTTGGTGTGGAGTCTGACTATCTCAATACAAACATGCCATGGGTACCCGTTTACAGGGTAGGCAACCATTCTTACAAGGAAAGAAGAAATACATGACAGAGAGAAAGAGAAAGAACACCCATGCCCGAACCGGAATTCGAACCCAGGATCTTCTTATCCGCAGTGAGGCACGCAGACCACTAGGCAGAGTTAGCGACAAATTGTGAAAAATTTAAAGAAACTTTCGGTTTCCATGGTAACATGCATTTGTAAAGAAAAGTATACTTGGGAAATTTATGTAATATTCATTTGGGTTCAGTTTTAAAATTTGTACTGTAGTATATATTGTATATAAGCATTTTCCTTTTTAATAATTTCTTTAATTTTAAGTAAAATTAAAGAAATTAATAAAAAGGTTAATTTTAATTTTAAGTTAAAGTTTTTTAATTTTAAGTTTTGGCTTAAACTCCGCTATGAAGAACTTATGGAAAGACAAAAAGATGCTTTTTTATGGGGACAAAAATGTAATGCAAGAGTATTTGTTTCTGCCCTAAACGATACTAAGACAGAAAGAAATTATTCTGATTTATCATTCAATTGAACTTACAAAATATTTAATATGATTTTAAAACAATGGCATTTTATTTTCTACAGTGGCTCATCTAGGTATAACAAGAGGCCTGACTCTTCGAAGATCTTCAGCAGCTTTGGCTGAAGTTACTGCGAATGAAGATTCTGGACTTACGCAAGACAACACAAAAGAGGCAGAAAACTTGATTAAAATTTGGAAAGATCAGATAGAACAGGTTATCTAATGCTTTAATTAGTTATTGTTTATTTATGAAACAAATTGGTGGATCTACTCTTTCTTATTTGTTGTTACATATGACACTTGGCGAAGCCAAGCCCGCCATTTAGGGACTGGGCGAATGAAGTCAGAGTGTCTTTCATTTTTTGAACAGAGCACCCTCCTACGAGGGTGAATGACTTTGGCTCATAAAAGGCAGCACCATATAGGTCTTCTAATTTAGAGATAGAAAGCAAGAGAAGACCTAATGCCTGGCTCTTAACACCCCTAGAGGTATTAATTTGGAATGAGAACAAGATGGACATTCGACCATGACACATATTACATGTCCCAGTAACCATTAATAAACACGACGGGTCTTGGGATATGCCGGCATTCGAACTCACCACCTCCCGGTAATGAAAACGACTAGACCACCGCAGCCACTGCTCTTTCTTATTTACATTTTTAAAGCAAATTCAAACATATTACTTTTTTAAAATTCGGAAATCAATATGTATAACATACTAATTACTTTTAATAAACCCTAAATTATTAGGTAGCTACTATTTTCCTTTCTGTAATTGATTTAACATGTGAAAAGCCCAGTAATTTTTTTAACATACTTATTTTTTTCTGTATACTGCTGTTGTTGTAGGTTAATTAATATATTTCAATGATCCTATCTTGTTGTTCGCCTTTACATTCATCTATATTGCACCAGAAGTTCATTTGTTAGAAATGCAAGTCTGGAGTTAAAACTTGTTTGGGAGTTTCAATCTCATAATTTCAAATGACATTGAAGGTTGAAATTCAACATGAACATGTAATTTGAGATGAGTAGGAATTTATAATATATTCTTCACAATTCTATATTTTTGTAAAAAAATATCAGTAGTTAATTTATTCATGGGGTGTTAAATTACTTGAATTATTTTTAAAACTGTGTTCTTCGAATTACAAGAAAACATCTTCTTTAAATAAGGCTCAAAATTTATGTTAGATTTTGATAAAGATTTACGTATATAGCTTTGTTTTGTATTAATGAATTTAAATCATATTAAAAGTAAACACAGTGATAATAGTAATATGTTCTGAACCATTCTAGAAAGCACCCGATACCATTCTTATTTTTGATACATGATCAATATATAAATTCTATCGTTGAGAAAAAAAATGTTTCCCAAATTTTTATTCTGTATTAATGGAAGCGAAATAGTTTTCATTATTTAAAAAAATAGATATACTTGATTTAATTAATTACTTCTATTTGATCTGACTAATGTTCAAATATTTTCTTTAATTGGTTGTTCATATATTATCTTTAGTTATAGATCTTACTTTCAAAATATCTATGGGTTACATAATAAATTTTACTCTTTACTTACCATATAAAATTTAATTTAGTGAATCTTATTTAAAAATTTTATGTTCTTCCAATTATCTGTTGTCGAGTTAAATCTGTTCTATCACCAACTTCAGTATCCATACATAATCTGTAACATTTGAGTTTGTTTCTTTGAATGGTTGCAATTGATTTCCAAGCATGAGTAGTCCAATTTCAGTAGTCTACTTCTCTAAAATACTGGAGAATTGTTCTTAATCATTAAAAAAAATTCTCATATCATATACTAGTGTTAAATATTCGAACAATATCAGCCTTTTTGATACATTTCTATGTCAAGGATGTATAATTTCTGAATTTATTTTTCCTATTTTCTATTAATTTCTCCCCATTAATCAATTGCATAGTTCTAGTTTTTCTCCTTTATAAAAGGATCAGGTTGTTGAATTATTATATACATCTTAAAGGTTAAAATCTTATACGTTTTGAAAATCTCGTGACACCTAGTGGCAAAACAGTTTATAAATTAAGAATTTTTTTTTTATTTCTAATGCCTGGTTGCTTGATAGGATTTCTACCTTTCAGAACTACAAGGGGCAGAGGTGATGGTAACTTATATAGTGGGGCACCTAAGTGGATAGGACATAGTTTCCCCGAAATAGAGTGGGTCTTTGTTATTTAGAAGCAGGGACCAAGCAGAAGACCTTCAAATTTGACCTGCCTTTTCTAGAGATATCATTTCACATAGAGGACATTGTGACCAAGACATATTTAGACGCCGCAGGTGAACGGCCTACTCGGGGAGAGAGTGTAAGGCCTTTTAGTAACACTAAAAGGCCTTATGTAAGGCTGCGTAATCAACCCATCACTGGGAGACACCGAGTCTCCTGCCAGGCAAGGAAAACATAACCGTTCCAGCAGTCGGTAAACTCACCAAATGAGTCATTACTATCTCAGCCGATGGTATGGCTAATCCTCCCGAAGACAGTGTGTTCGGTACCGGAACAAACCAGACGAACCACCTCACTAATCCAACGTGTTTGCATCGTTTCCCTAGTTTATTAAGAGCCCGACAAAGCCCGAGCGCGAGACGAAGTGAGTATAAGTGCGGGCTGGGTAGGTATACTCTCTAGGAGGATTTTGTGGGAAAATGGGCCGTATCCACGTGCAGCTAGAGGTAAACCTAAAAGAACCTCTATGACCCAACCCGCGCTGACTAGCACCTCTACTGCTGTTTGACTACGACGTATTAATCGTGTCTCAGCTGCCATTAGCGAACAAGGCGGATCTATTGGGTCGGGATTCGAACTCACTATCTTCCGATAATAAGAACGTACACCCAAACAAACCAGGCTATAACTAGGAATCTTCAAACACAAAATCTTATTAACTTAATAAATTATTCACATAATTAATTTTGAATATTATTAGTTATATATAAGCTATATGGTTTCTCACGGAAATGTTTCACTTACAAATATACACGTCGAATCATCATCCACTCATTTTTTAAGTGATTTTTAATTTTCAGCTACTGACAGAGAGCTCTTATCTACGCAAAGAATCCGAACTTCACGGACCACGAACTGAGCTGGAATATTGGAAAAGTCGCAGGGATTCATTTGGATACCTGGTTTATCAGTTTCGGCAAGAAAATAATAAAAAGATTCTTCAGAAATCTTTGGAATCTTCCACGGAGTTCCGATTGGTAAGCAAATGAAACCAATTTTTAAGAATTATATTTAGCTTTTTTTATTTTACTCTGCAATTGTGGAAATTCTGTAATAATGGCAATGGGAAAAGGTAATATTTGAAGTTGAAATAAGAATTTTTATTATTTTCTTATCAATATAAGCAAAAGTTATATACGCAATATATTGTCTAGCGAATCTTAAAGGCGAATTGTGAGATCTTCAGACGACCAAATCTTTGTTACTTGAGCTCTGAGATTTTGCTTGATTTCAGTTTGTCACTCAACGATTATTTTCCCAACGAATTCCTTGGGATTACGAATGCCTACATTTGGAAAAGAAGTTCAGACTATAACCTACTGAATTAAAAAATGGAGATGGTCCATCATTCAACGTTCATGGCTTAAGAATGAATGTTTTATGATAATACGTATTTTTTTATCTTATAAAATACTTATTGGAGTGTCATGTGGTTTATTATAAATTTCACTCTAAACATATTTTATTCAAACTTTTCGCAATTTTTAATTTACTTATTCCTCAATGCGTACGTCAAAAAACTAATACATCCATTACTCTTTTATCCAATATGTATTATAGATGGTAGTCGAATAACTTGTGCTCTGCACTGCATTCCAACTGTTCTGGAATTCAAATATCACCGTGGACTTGGATTTTGTAGTGTCTTGGAATCATCTTTACATTCAATACATTTTAATTAATTTGTAACGTTCCAAAACTCATTTTAAATAATTAAATCAAGACCTACAGTGGCTTGGAATCCACTGCAGTTTGGAAATTTTATTTGCGGTGTGGATTCCAAGCCACAGAAGATCTTGGTCTTGGTATACTTATTTTCCACATGCAATATATATATATATATATATATATATATCGCTATAAATGCTTATCAAATATTATGAAATAAATTTATTTGCTTTAATAATCATTGCATATTTCATATTTTCATTACTGTGCTGCGTGTATGAATCATAATTAACTTAAAAGAAATCAAATTATAATTTGTAACACCTTGTTTTTTTATCTTATATTTAAGCAATTAGATGATAATTTTCATTTTTAGACTTGGGAAACCTTAGAAAATAGAGTTCGAAACTCTTGGAGAGAAGCTAAAGAATGCACTGCCTTTTTGGAATGTCTGGAAAGATACTGCCAACCATTGTACACCTCTAACTTAGTATGTATGCATAATTACTTGCCATATTTTGTACAAAAATTTTTGATTGGAAGAGAATGAAAACGGGAGTTATATATATTGATTTAAAATGACATTTTTGTAAATTTTCATACACAAACTACATACAATTACATATTTTTGAAGTATAATTAATCGCATACTATAATATATTTTTAGGTTTTATTTGTGAAAAGAAAAATAACCTTTTTTAATGATCTCATTCATATTTTGTTTTAATGATAGATATTGAGTAAGTAAAATAAACGATTTGAGCAAAGTAAAATCATTTCGATTTACAGCTATAATATTTTATACATGATTCGATTTTGATTTGTTAGAATAATTTTTTCCATAAACTACATTTTTACTAAAGAGGCAATCCAATGCCTCTCTAGTTAAAAATATTAAATTTATTGATTACATTAATTTTGATTCATAATTAGTTGGCGAAAAATTGGCGAATATTTTAATTAAGTATGTTTACTTCGAAAAGCAAAATTGAACCTATAATTATTTTTTATAAATTCTTATAATTCTTCAATTTCTCATAATTTTTTGATTAATCTGAGCGAGATAATCTTCGATTATGCTATACAAAGATATATTACATACAATCTTCAGTGTTTTTAGTAAATTATAAAGTTTTTGGAAGAATTTCCTGTTTACAATTGTATAATTATAAATTACAAAAGTAACAAATTATTTTTTAACAGGACTCCATTATCAAAAGCCTCCCAGGACTTATAAGGACATTGTTTACTATTAATACTGTTTCAGAATATTATAACTCTACCGAAAGAATGACTGCTGTTTTAACAAAGGTTAGTTTCTAACTTTTATATTATATACTATAACAGTATTTAAATTATATATTTTTTTACCGAAATAAATACAAAAAATTAAAGTTTAAAACATACACGAGAATATGGTAAACGAATGCTAAATAAAAATATAGCAATTTTATTTGTTGAAGTTCAACGATTTTATTAGCTTCAATTGTATTTTTATTGGCATATAAGTGAAAATAAATTGGTTAAAGAATACGAATTTTAAACATGCGTGAAAAAAATTTCATAAAATTTTAGGACATTTCTATAAAATGTGATATTTAACAAGACTCAGAGATGACGCATAATCTATACACCAAGATTGAGACATCTCATTACTTAAGAATAAAACATAATTTCAATTGAAGTAAAAAAAGAATGTAAATTACTCGAGCAAAACTTATTCCTAATTTTATTTTCCGTAAAGCTTTAACCTATAGGCTTTTATATATATAATTTAATTCTTGCAGTGTGTGAATTTATAAGAGTTCCTGGATATCTTTTAACAAATTGTAATTTCTTACTCCTATATACTCCTTTAACCATCTCTCGAAAACGAAACACTAGCAAAACTCTTTATAACTATATGACGAAACGTGTCTTCTGAGACATGTTCAACTAGGATCCTGTGCAGCTCACTGGATGATCAGAGCTCCTGTCGCCCACCCTGTCTAGTGGTCAATGTGCCTGACTGCGGATAGCGACGTTCTGGATTCGAATTCGGTTCGGGCATGGATGTACTTTGTTTCTCTCCTGTCTTTGTCCTTTCCTTGTATGAATGGAGTATAAATGATTACCTATATGGCATGTGTATACTGGGGAAATCGGACTATACACCAAATTATAATTCAATAGAAAAGTGGAGAAGCGTACCCTATATTACCAACCTGCTGGCACTCGACGTAAAAAAAAAAATCAGAGCTCTTTGTTTTGAATACATCATAATATATTTTACCCTATCCTATTGAAAGATTCCATTTTGGATAGGATTGTAAAAAGATATTTTTCACTTAAAAGCTCATCATTGAGTAACCATATTAGCGGACTGTCATTGTAATATCAACTAATATGAAATCATTTTTAAAGCATATCCGATTATTTCTTAAGCAATGTTACTCAGGAGCTATGCTTATAAAATTTTCTTAAATATGAATTGGGTTGGGCATCATACATTGTCATTCGAGGGCATTTTGTCAATTATTTATTTATTCCAGTTAATATTGGGACTTTTCCTCACAAAAAAGCAGCTGAACAACAATGATAATCTCAATTTTTCTAACATTTTGACAGTCATTACTGGCATTTGCATAAAATTAAGGCAACGTATTCTAATGAGATATTCATCAACAATTCAATTTCAAGCAATTGATCTACTACAGTTCATAGAACAGTTTCGAATGAAATTTCTGCTTTTCTGCATTTAATTTCCGCCCATGTCATTTGGTAATCCTTATGTAGTGTTGATTTTCCCATGGAAATGTGTTAATTACAAGATCTTCAAACATCTGATGCGTAACTTTTACTTGCACTGTAACTACAAGATGGCAAATCCTTTGAATATATTTTCTCTGTATTAGGTACCAATTTTAAATAGCCATTCTAGACTCAGAATAGTTATCACTCTAGCATTCGGTTCAAAAGTTCGTGTGTTAGTTCTCAAGCTTGGATTTTTGCTATGGTTAAGTATCTATTTAAACTGCAAGTCTTAATCTTACTTGCCTTCTTAAAATTTCTAGTTTAAATAGTAATGCAATAATAACAGCTAACTGAAAATTAACATAAATCAACCTATTTCAAATTCGCCAGTTATATACCTATTTTTAATGTCCGAGATAAGTAAATGAAGACACCATTCAACCTACTATGCTTAATTTGATAAGATCAGTGGAGGATAAAAATAATATAACACGTTTAGCTCGTTACTATCTATTTAAATAATATGACACTTTATTTCAATAAAAGTATTTCTGTATCTCCTCAATTGTTGCATGTATTTATTTCAAAATTTATATTCTTGCTATAAATATGAATATGTTTTGCGATTACCATATTTGATTTCCATCAATGTATTGTAATGAAATAGAAATAAAATGCTCAAATTCACATTATGATGATCATCTACAAAAATCATTATGCATAAATTCTGTAGAGTCTCATAAAAATAA
This sequence comes from Latrodectus geometricus, assembly GCA_026290005.1. NCBI lineage: Eukaryota > Metazoa > Arthropoda > Arachnida > Araneae > Theridiidae > Latrodectus > Latrodectus geometricus. Next base: position 13,295 of record JAPDSC010047399.1, read on the forward strand.
AGTTTATTAAGCTGCCGTTCAAGATATGTTTGGCAATCTCCTGTTTCATCTGATACACTAATTTCTAAATTATGTTTTGTTGATAATTTATCAGATACTATCACAAATAACGCCAACTCTTGGGCTGATGGTGTGGTGCATTGCAGATTTTACGTCATTTATTTATAGTATCATAATTTTATTAATGGTTAAGTGTTCATTTGCAGTCTATAGGTCAGTCATCACACACTATGGTACGAGGCGTTTATTTCTTGCATGAATGATACGTAATTTCTACGCCATTTGTTTACTATCACAGTGTTATTGTTCTAATCCCAATTATTGTTCAGATGTGAATTCTAACGGTCAATCTTCACACGTCATCGTAAGAGACATTCCTCTGTTGCATTTATGGTTCATCATAGAGTTTCCTCACCTTAGCTTTACTTATAATCATTGGCCTAGTCACAGTTGTTAAACTGTATTTTGTTGGTCAGTTTTCACATACCATATCGGTTTCACGTCGATTATTAATTCTAATGACGTCATTCCAGTCACGTTTATTTGTGACTAAAATAGCATCCAAACAGTTTCCAAATTGTCCCTTTCTGGACCACTACTGCCTTTTTGCGAATACCAATGATCATGCCGTTTTTGAAAACAGGTAAATTGTCCTTTTATTCTACAGAACAACAAAGGACATATTCCAAGCTATGGTGTTTGTATTAAGTAATTTAATTGCTTATGTTTTGATAATATCTTAAGTAACTAACACTAAGGAGGGGAAATCTGTAATTAAACATGAACTGTGATTAATGCCTAGTTGTAGTGAAGTAATAATGTATTTTGTATGGCAAGATTACGATTAATTTTATCTGACAGTTTAAAACTAAAAGCACAATTATTCTAGGATACAACAATGTACAATAATTTTAACTTAAAGCCATTTTGACATTTATAACTTAATAATATTCAGTAAACTTTGAATAAATAACTGTTGCTTTAATAGAGGTTTTTTTTTATAAATGTAACTGAAACAATTTTTTCTGATAAAATATATTTCAGATAACCAATCAAATGATAAACTCCTGCAAGCGATATTTGTCCTGCGATGGTACTCGAACGGTGTGGAATCAACCAGAAGAGGTGGTCAAGAAAAAAATGGCGTCCTGTATTCGTCTGAATGAGGAATATCAGCTTTGTTTCCAGAGAGTTAAAGAAGATGTGGAATCTCCACAGATCAGAGAGTTTCATTTCTGTGAAGTCTTCGTCTTTGGAAAATTCGATGCTTTTTGTAATAGGTTGAAGAAACTTTTGAAACTGTTCGAAAGTGTACAAATTCATGATTATATCCTTGGGTATCAACAAGATGGTAAGTTTACAAAGCAAGAAATGTGGTGTACAAGATGTGTTCTTAAGCAATTTTAACAGTGTTTTTTAAGCCAGCAAATGCAAATAAAACTTAAATTTTCATTGATAAAATTACTTTGTCAAAATCGTTTTCGTTCCTTTTCTACACATTGGGAAATATTAAAAGCTTATAATTGTACAAATAAATTTCCACTCGGAATATGAAATATACTGGTTGATAAAATTAAAGAATTTTAGCTGTAATGGTAATTAGTTTTAGCTGTTAGCTGTTAGAACTGTAATTATTTAGTTCACGTTCCATCCAAATTACCTTGCATGTTTTTATGAAGTGTTGAAAAATAACGTGCTCAACTATTTTGCCAATCAAAAAGTAGAATACACTGTTCAACAAGATACAATTTCACTTAATTCCTATTCTGACTCCACCATGAACTGTCAGAATTACTTTGATATACCCCTCAAATCGGTAATTTGGCGAGTTTTTTTCTCGCCAAGCAAAATACCTGTTTTTCGCACCTTATTTTTCTCGCCAAGATGGTTTCTCGCTAAATACAAATAATTAATACATAAAAAAAACTTAAAAAAAAAAAACTCAAAAAATGGTACAAAATACAAGAAAATACTAAATTTGGCAACAGCAAAAGCCTAAAAGCTTAAAAAACCTAAACTGGCAACACCAAAATAAGAAACAGAATTTCTAAAAAGTCCGTAGGCAGTGCCAGATTTGGCGCTTATTTATTTATTTTTTTTCCGGGGGGGGGGTATATCAAAGTTGTTTCGAGCTGTCTTGTCGATAGAAGAAGATACTTGACTTTGATGTTCTCATGTGAATTGCATAAAGAAGTCTAGGTATTAACATATTATGACGACTACTTAGATATGTTGCCAAAACTAGCGACCGGTAAAAGTAATATTACGACTATCTAAAAAACCTAGGTGATAACATAGGCTATAGGAGGCACTAAAATAAAGAGTATTATGAAAATATTATTTAAATCGCCCTAGTCATGCAAATAAAATCGCGAATGAAAACTTTTATTTCCAAATATCGCCAAGGTAGTCGTCATACTACGTAAGTACCATAGATGTTTTATTAAGCATTATGTATCTTTGATATTGTTTCAATATGTAATAATATTTAATATTACTTTTTTTAAATAGCCAAAAAAAATTAAGCTATTTTGGTCTGCTTACAAAACTAGGTAATCAATTTCTCATCTATTTTCGTACTTAAAATATTTCATAATTGTGTGTTATAAAATTTAAATAATCCTTTTGATTGTGTAATCAGATAAATTCAGCAGGTGGCTAAATAAAGCAAAGCATGTTGGTAGTTTTATGAATGGATTCTTAATATGACTACCACGAATAAATTAATAATTTAATATCTCTATATGTATAACAAACTTTCTTTCAATAATGACAAATCTGTAATTTTTTTCAATAATATTTATTATTTTAGTATTGGATGAGCTACCGTACTCTTTGGAAGACTGCATCAACAAAATGAAGAATAAGGAATATGACTTTCTAGATCATAAAGATCTTCGTTTTGATGAGGATTATGCTGACGTCATGAAAGTTTCAGATGATATTCTGGTAAGAATTTTAAATTTTAATTTAAGGACATTTTTAACACTATACAATTTCTATCGTACATAAAACATTAATTTTTTGCTTATGGAGCTTAAAAACAAGATCACTTGAAAATTATTAAATTATTAATAATGATCGTTTTCTTAATCAATGTATTCAATAGCTTAACAAGTTTTAAATTTTTTTTCTTTCTGCCAGAGTATAATGCTGCTTTTTTTTTATAAATTAATTAAAAATAAACCATCAAAAAGAAAATGAGTTAAACTTTAATGTAGAAAAAATGAAATGGGTTTTGTGTCACTATATATTTTAAAGTTAAAGAGTATATTACACAAACCATAAATTTAAGTTTTGCGATATTTTTATTAATATAAAACAAAACTGGGTGTTTCTTTTGAAAATTTGCCACTTTAGAAACAATTTGGTGTAAAACATATTTCTGTAATTTGAATCTAAAATTTTTAGCTCAAAAAACAAGAATAAATAATGTCTAAAGTGAATCGATGTTTTAATAAATAACAAAAAAATGACCATAAAAGAAAAATGCCGTAAAAATTCCTTCCTAGAAGTTAATTAATTGTGATTTGTTGATTGCGTTACAATACATGAGCCTCATTAAAAAAGAATCCTTTAAATTAGTAGGGAGTTTAGTCTATCGTTCAACGTTCATTTTTGTACATTAGATTGTGATTAATTAGATTGTGAACTACTGTTTATGAGTAGATACTGAACCATTAAAAACACCCGTGTCCAAGGTAGGGTCACCAAGTACAAAATACTGATTTTAAACTTACTATCTTAGCAAGTAAATATTCAAATAGGAAGTTTACATGAAAATCAATATCTGTTTCACAATTTTGATTTTATTCTAACTTTTGTTACGTTCAATTTTTTCTTTTCGAACACATCACTTTTTTTCGAAAATTTGATGTGTGTATGCTTAAAATCAATGAAACTCTCAACCAACAGCCAAATGTAATTTCAGACTTATGAACATTTTGTTCTCATCCAAATAGTGTCTAAACAGTCTCAATAGGAAATTTAATCTACATGAGGATGTGCCAAATATATTTTAATGGTCCTGGAAACAGACAATTTGAAGTAATATTGACCATTTCTGATTATTTTTCCTTCTCATTCATGTGAATAAAAGTGACTTGCCACCAGAATATGTTTGCAATTGGTAAGGGTTAAAATCTAAAAGCACTGTTCACACAATGATTTGAAAAATTATGAATTCAAAATTAATTTCTATTCATTGAATATTTTATTTCTCAACTACTTACCGAGAGTTAGCTAATTAATATATATGTGTGTCTGTACATTCAATGTGTGACACATTAGAATGATAAAAATACATAAACTTCAGAAATTTGCTTATAGCAAAAATTCATCCCAAAGAATATATAATGAAAATTTTAAGAATTTCTTTCAAGAAAAGACGAAATACATGTATATGTTAGTTAACTTTCAGATGAAAAATTTATAATTATTTCAAAAGACTTTATTTTATAATGAACTAAAATTCACAAAAATCCTGTTATATCAGTGTTATAACAGGTCATATAAAAAAGGTTTAGTTTCAAATCAACGTATATTATATATAGTATAGAACTAAAACAAAAAAATTAGGAGAAATATTAACGCATGGGAATAAATTTTTCTTTAATAAAACCACTTGTATAGTAGTACACAATAACAGAAAAAAAGAAAACAAAAGGGAAAATTTTTACAGTTGTAAAAATAATAAAATAAGCTAATTGATAAATTATTTCAAAAAGTAAATTATTTTGAAAAAAATCCATCAGCCTGAGATGAATTTTACATAGAGATTTAAAAATCTATAAGGTTATATGATGTACAAAATTTTAAAATTGAAATAAATATTTAGTATCACAACTTTTTAAAAATTAAAATATCTAAAATTTAATGACGAATTTTAACTGTTTATATCAACTTAATAAAAGTGCTTATATATCATTTTTTGTACCCCTGATGTAATTGAATACCAAAATTCTAGTAAAAATATATTTCTTCAGGATGTTTTTGAATACAAAAATCTTATTTTTTATATTAAAAAGTCAACTTTGTGGCACGACACACCATCGAGGGGACAAGACCTACATTGCTCATACCTGTTTTCTTGACTGAGTGCACTGGAGTTCGAAGCATGTGTCCCAGTTAAATGATCAGACTTACGCGTAACTGCAGGCATGCTTGGTACTCAGTTTTATCGACTCATACATTGAAGACATGAAAGGTTGAATCTGCCTTTTCCAGTCCAAGGATAGAAACTCAGACGTATGAGCAGGAAATTCTATCACTACGCTACTGGGAATCAATTTTAAATAATTTATATTTCAATAAAACATCTTCAAGATTTAATTAATTTATTTAAATATGTACAACTATTACAAGAAAGGCTTGTCTATAAATAACAATCAAGAGCTAAATTTGCTATTCAAAATCAGGATTGAAAGAAATGTTTTAATTCATCTATATTTCAGAGCAGCGTAACGCATGCATTTGATGAAGAATTCAGCTCTACCAAGTCAACCATTTTATCACTCAAATTCCTCGACAAGATGGAATCTTTGCATTTACCAGGAGGGAACCTCAATGAAAAGTACTTCCAAGTGCTACGAGAGTACAAAAGGGAACTGGAAGACATGAAGTTGCTTTTTAAGAAGCAGAAACAAGATCCTCCTCTGCCTCGGAATTTTTCACCGGTAGCAGGTATAAGAACAAATTACTTTCTTTATTTAGAAACCTTTTTCATTATTATAAAGAAATCAGAGTTTAGTATGCTAATGAAACAAGTTTATTTTTTCCGGTTCAGAAGTATTATTTTCTTCTGTTGGTTAGTTTTAATATGATTGAAAAGTAACTGTGTAACAAAAAGTAAACAAAAAAGTTTTTGTCGTTTTTAATGACCCAAAAGAACATGACCTACAGAAAGTGAAGCCTATTGTTAGTTCTCGAAGTAATCATCAGAGGCATCTAGCACTTTCCACCAACATGTGTCCTGTTGTGCCTTGCGGTAAAATTGGGGTTTTTGGACACACAGAAGTCCGTGAGTGCTTAACCAAATCCTTTTCAATGGTTAAGAGTTTTCCACGAAGATGATTGTCTAGGAAATGAAAGTGGTAATCTGATGAAACAAGTGAATAAGGAGGACACAAAATCGTCCAATCAAGTCTTTCTACGGTATTTATGGCTACCCGTGTGAAATGCCACCTTGCGTTATCGGTCAAGAACAGTACATCCTTGTGAATAATCAGTGCTATTTCCTTCTGTTGCAATGCCTGTTGTACACGTTGCAACTGCTGTGAGTACAAATCCGCATTGCCCGTTTGGTTCGTTGGTAGCAGCTCATTTTGACGACTAGTCAACCAGACACAAAGCATAGCCTTCCATCGTTGCATAGCTGGTCTTGTACTGTGCGGGGCAGTATCTTGGGGTGACAATCAATAGTTGAAATGTTTGGAAGTGTCATACAGGACCCACTTTTTATCACTGGTCAGCATTCGATTGAATATGGATGTGTTACAGTAGTGAGAAAGTAATAATAAACAGACTGCCACTCGTTGTCACTAATGGAATTCCAACAGCGTGTGAAGAACCCACTTGCTCAACCTGTACTTTTTACATAAGCCAGTATAAATAATGTGTTCCAGTTATTCGTACCGGGTATTCCTATTAAGAGAAAATTCGAATATATGGTTCACCATGAAGAGTCAATGAGAGGAGTTGTTGAGTTAATAGGATGTATTCAAACAATTCATATTAAGTACAGGTATCATGAAAATACTCATTCATTAAATACTTTATTTGTCATAAGATTTTGAAAGAAACTTTCAAGTGGTGGGATGTATGTTATAGGTATTCACATAATGTGCGCTGGTATCGAGAAAATTTGATTCACACTACGAAGAATCAGTAAGAAGATTTGATGAGGTGACATGGTATATTCAGTACATTTATTCTGGATACTAATACTGAATAAAAACCCATGTATAAAGCATTTAATTTATCACAGAAAAATTTATTTGAAGAAAATCTTAATATTGATACCGAGAAAAAGTATGAAATATACGATCCTCCTCAAAGAGATTTAATGGATGTAATCATTAAGGTCTATGGTTTCGTATAATTTTTTTGATTAACAACATTTTCAATAATACAAATGAATTGATTTAGAATGTTACTTTCAGATCGGAAAATAATTAGTCTCTTAAGTTAACCCTAAAATTGTATTGAAAGAAAATTTCACCATTCACCCTTTTCTTTTTCTTTATATATTTAAATCAAATTTTAAGTCAATAGCTATTAAATTATAAAAATTGATTTTAGAATATTATGTTTTTACCGACAGGGAAAATCAATTGGTGTCGACAATTAAGATATCGTATAGAAGATCCGATTAGAATATTAAAGGAACGATCTCAAGCTCTTGATACTGATTTAGGTAAAAAGGTACAGCAAAAATACAAGAAATTCCATTCTTTGCTATTAAAATATGAAACAGAGAGTTACAAGCATTGGTATCAAGAAGTAAGTTAATTTTTTGCTTATAATGTTTTATATTCTAAAAATTACATATTATTATTTAACTTAGTGATACTGAAATTTACATTATAGGCCAACTTAATGGGACAATGCTTGCTGACGAATCTTATGGCTGAAGATCCTGATACTAATGAAATGGTTATTAACAGAAATGAACAGCTGTTCGTATTCATCAGAGAAGCTGATTTGCTTTCTCAAATGAACCTGGAGATACCACCCGTAGCTAAAACAGCACTTTACCAACAGCAAAAGCTCAAGCAGCATAAGAACTGTCTTGAAGTAAGATTTTATTCTATTATTTAAGAATTCATTCATACGCATGCTTAATTACGCATGCGAAGTTGAATAATGTTATTAGGACCATGGTTATATATTAAGAGTAAGCTGTAATAGACAAAGAAAAGAGACACCTGGTTTCAGCAACATGTGTGTTCCAAACATGGCAACATTTCCTGTAATGGGTAAAGCTCGTGAATGAATCGACTTACAGAAGGTATATTCATTGGTTTTTCGCATTTAGAGCGGTAGTATTTCGGAAAAAGGAAATAAAGTGATTTATTGATGCGGTGTTTTATAAAAATGTATCGCGATCTGAATTATGACATTATTGAAATAAATACTACGATGGTGTGATGAACAATGTGTCATTTATATATAAAGCGAAATAGACGTATAAATTGAAGTTTGAACAGTTAAGACTTAATAACATGGCATGATTAAACAACAAACATTTTCACAGCTTCAATGAACTAGAGAATTCTTGTATTTGTATTTACTACAATAGTACAACGGAGCTTATTATTTTTAGTGTAAATACTCTTACCTATTTCGGTATTAGAAAGTGATCATAATAGTGCAATAAGAAATAAGCTTACATATTTCCTTGTGTTTTGTAAAAATGTAATTCACATAAAACATCATATTTATTCACAATATAAAAAATGGTGAAAAATACGTTGTAAAAAAATGATATTCTAATGCTACTAATACATCATTACAAATGTTCCAAGTGCTTCCTTGTTTTATACAAAAAATATATTTTAGAGAATACTCCTGCCAGTATTCATGATTGGTAATGAAATATTTGAGCAGAATCAGTTAACATTGATTATTTAAGAATTTATTCATACACATACTTAATTATGCATGCAAAGTGTTATAATGTTGTTAAGACCATGGTTATTATTAGGTTATCGAAACTTTGAATGTAAAAGAGGGTTAAGTACACAGTCTTTTATATATCTTTGAGCCCACTTGAAAAGTACTTGGCCCTAAACGCTTTCCGGTTATTAGACTTTCTTTGGTGAATTGCTATTACCCTGATGTCTGGTGAACCCCCAAAAAATCAACAATGATATAAACTTAACTTTGTTCTTTTCATCAGCTATTTGCATTAAGGAGTGGAAATTATATATTTGAAAATAAAAGTCAAAATTTAATGAATTATTTATAGTCACACTGTGTACATACATTTTGAAGGAGTGGATACCATACAAACTGTAATCACCAGTGTCCTTAAAAAATAATATTTTTTTATTATTTCAGAAGCTTCTCGTCAGACACAGGGAGCTGAAAAACCTCCCTAGGGAAGAGTTGATCCCTCTCCTGGAAATTCACCTAGAGGTGCTGGATGATCTTCTGAGACCTGGGATGATCACGCTGACCTGGTCTAGCCTCAATATAGATTCATTCATCGAGAAGTATAGAGCAGGTGTAGAACATGTCGAAACTCTTTTTGATAGGTAAGAGAGCTTAAAATAAATTACAAAATAAAATACCTGAATAAAAACGTCAATTGTTCAATTGTAAAATAAATTGATTATGAATTGTTTCGAATGCATTATGTATTTTGAATTTAAATGCATTTGTTAACAATTTTTTCTGGTGGCTTTTACGTCATTTCAATGATTAAAAATTATAAAATAAATTGATTTCTCTTGGATAAATTTTTTCTTCAAAAAAAGAGGGTGAGTGTATATAATTTAATCAGACTCAGATCTTATAATTTGATATTCAGGCATGTTTTTTTCAACTAGTAAAAAATGCTTAATGATCATAAAAATAACATCATTACATTCATAGCCATTTAAAATGCAATACCTTAAAATGTTACTGCTTTAAATTTATTCTAAGACTCTGGGTTACGTACATACATTTGCGGGGATGAGATATGGAAATCATTGCATTGTAGTGCATATGCACATCAAGGGCGACTAATACTTCCCAAAAGCATTATATAAAAAAAGAAAATAGAAAAAAGAGGCAGTTTGAAGTATGGTAATTGTTTTTTCTTGCGCCTTTTTTATTAAGTTGTTTAACTACGTCTCCTAAAAGACATCGAGTGTTTTCCTAGCAAGTTTCTGAGTTCAACAAGAAAAGAATTAAAGCCTATAGTTATAGCGTGTTATTCTTCAGAGAAATCTATGATCATGGTGGTCGAAACCAAGCTACTATAAACGTGTTTCTGTAGCTGATGGATATAAACAGAATCAGCAGACCGACCATTCAAATCTCTACGTGATAATAGATATACTGTGAGCATGTCAGTGACGCATTGCTCAGCCCCATCATGGACCATAGCACAACAGATTAAGTTTGCAACAAATCATTCGGTGTCAGTTCGTACCATTTGACGTCATTTTCAGCTGAGAGGGATGTCTACTAATTATTTTTAAATTCCTGTACGCTTGTTTGAAAACCACATGCATTTGCGTCGTGAAAGTTGCAATGAGCGATGCACATAAAAAACGGAATGGGTTGATATCGTCTACATTATCGACACTTACGCAAATCCTGCAACACCACGATGACCAGATTAAAATCTGAAGATGCCATGCAAAGTAATATTGAAGTGTTTCAGCATGCATTGCCACATTGGTTCTGCAACAAATATCATGAGATGGGGGTAATGGATTCCATTATGTCATCCATTTTGCACGAACTGACGATAAACTTTACAGTTAGCTCTATATCTTTGCAGCATCCCAACTTTAAGTTAATGGTACAACCAAACTTTCAGCAACTGTCTTGAATCATATTCTAACAGAATAATTCGTGACGACACTCTTAAGCATTGTGTTTAGTACGTAATTTTCCAGAGATCTCCTTTACCTATAGATTGAATTGCTTCCTTGAACTGCTTTTTCTCCCTACCTATCACCAAGTGAAACGTGTTGAACATGCTTACATAAGTACTGGCTCGGAATCTATCACGCGCTGTTACCCCTGATGAACTTTAAGAGTACATGAAGTCGTATGGGCTGCTGTACTCTTAGGATAAATCCAAAGATTCTTTGGTTTTATGCTGAAGCATGTAGCAATGGTTATAGCCAACGATGACAGCAATACTAATTACTGATTTTACTACTACCCACATTTTATAAGAGGCTTTAATTTCAATAATATCTTTATAATGTGTTATCTGCCAAAACGTTCTGTGTGATATTTCTGGTCTTTCTTTATACTTTTTTTTGTACTTTATTTAGCCACACGTGTATTAATTAATAGTATATAATATTAGTTTGGGGAAAAAGTAATCCATTATTTTTTCGGTAGACGTCTGTAGTGATCGATATCTCGTGAGGTATCTATCAAACAATTTCAGATTTATGCTCGTTGGAAAGGTGACATTTGACACTAAAATATCCTCTTGCGGTTTTTTGTTTGATTCATTCAGTTTCGAGTACAAGGTTTTAAAAATCGAAGACAACAAACAGAAAATTCGATACATTTTAGTTTTTCTTTTATAATGGCGAAAATGCTAACCAGGTGGCTAAAATTGGGAAAGGTGTTTATCGTCCTATATAAGACTACAATTTTTAGTTACGTACAATTTTTGTTTCGTCGATTCCGTTCGGGTATTTTTGATGTTAGAGATGCACCTCGCATGTGGATACAGCATCGTCGAAAATGTCTATAAAATATCAAAAATGATCGAAGTTAACCGCATGTCAGCAGTCGTAACGCGCAAGACCTAAAAATCTACATGAAAGCTGTTTTAAACCTTTTTACAAAGTGAATCCAAAAGAAGTTACATAAAGTTCACGTAAAAATAATGGATTTCTTTTTCCCCAACCTAATACATATTTTGTTTACATACATAGCTCAGCTGTTCACAACATTTATGAGGACCTGTATTGATATGATAATTTGTGAAACATATTTCCTCAACACTAATATTTACCAACGTTTGCACGTAATATGAATTAATATATTTTAATGCACATAAGAAATTATCTTTTGCTTTTATATAAAAATTAATGGTTTTTAAAACAATGCTTAATACACTTACCATTTTAAAAATTTTTGCATATAAATTTGTCTGATGTACAATGCAATGATATGCCATCAAGATCATATTGCCAGTGGCGATGGCTTCATCATTAACTATTTTAACGAGTCCCCATTTTTACCAACCATGGCAAAGGCTCGATTGGTTATGATAGCTGATAAATTTTTCTTATATTAGGAAAACATTTTCATCGTCGCTTTTAACGCATTGAATAAATCAATAGAGTTGATATTTTTCTTTAACGATACTAAAGCAAACATTTCTCCCTTGATATTATAATGCTCAACGTTTCCTCTTATAATGATTGCCCACTGTGCCGTATAAGAAGCATCAGTGCTTTTGTCCGTGGCTAATGAATAAAATTTAAAATTAACTTTCAAAGACTTTTCAATTGAATTCTTCAACTCCTCGATTCTTGTGGCAGTTTGGTGTGACAAATTAATTTTTAAAAAAATCTCTCTCTCTTTTTTTCAGGGCAAATTTTGTTTTCTACACTTATCATACATTCTCTTATAAATTCGCCATCAATAAAGGGTTTTGATTTTCTCTATTAAATTTACGATGACATAACTTGCTTTTGCAATGTTATTATTTTGAATAACTGTCTTTTTCAGAGGATTGCCCATTTTTTAGTTCTGTGATCTTATCTTTACGGCAAATGCCGAGGTATACATTATATTTTGTGTGGAATGGTTTTGACAATAATGTCGTTTCAAATTATAGTCTTCAAAAACTAACACTAAGTAAGTCCCTACAAATTAAGCAAAATGCTTTACTGTGTTCTCCTCAATAAAAATTATTTCTCTATCTAGTTTTCATTGAAAATTTTCTTAGGTTCTGCTTGTTTTTTAATGACATGGAGATCATCTGAAAACAATTATATATTTTAATTTTATTAGCAAATATCCATAATGAATATGAATTAATACCTTTTTAAAGAATTTGTGTGGTACGAGAATTAGGAAAAACAAATTCAACCCAATATACAGCATACAAATATTGTAATTCATCAAAACTTTGTATACATGTTTAAAATTTTTAAAAGTTTTTGACGCCAAAAGGATGTAGACAATTGATAGTTGCTTAGTTTTTTTTTACTTTCAAAAATGAAATAAAAAATAAAAATTATTTCAGAGAGTACGGATTACATTATACATATATACTATACATAAATCAAACTGAAAGTTAGTAAGGTTTAAAAGCTTACAGTGTTTACATTGAAATTTGGAAATTAAAGCTGAAAGTATGAAGTAATTTTAATAACAACCAAGTTCTTGTTTTGTCTTTCTACAAAGCTAAGTGATTAATTTATTCATATATACAATATCTGATTATAAATCCTTCTCAGCGATTATAAAAATAAAATTTGTTTTCAGCCAGAGACTTTTAATAGTAAAAATATTATTTGGAACTCAAATGTACTTTTTTTATGCATATATTTATGGTCCGATTTTATTCATGAGTTAGATATTTATAGAGAAAAAGAAGCACGTCAACAAATACTTTGAAACTTCTTTTTTTTATTTGAATTTTATAAACGATTTTAAGCCTGACTAAGTTAAATTATATTTCAAATGAAGTAACAGTCTTTATAATCAATGTTGTATCGTTAAAAACAATGCACACGCACACACAAATCTCTCTCTCTCTCTCTCTCTCTCTGTATTTTTAATTTATACTTTTCAATTTTTAATTTCTCAAAAACTGAATTGAAAATTTGTAAATTAGAAAAAAAATTAAGTTAATTTAAATTGTTAACAATATCGTATTTCATTGGAGGAATAAAATGAATGAAAATTTAACCTGTAAACTTAAGAAAAACGCGTGGTTATAAATTTTAAATCACAAAAAAAAAGAAAAACAAAGTATATTTTTAATTATTTTTTAAATATTTTTTATTTAGGAAAGTATTCTTCTAAATAAATGTAAATATTAGTTGCTATCACTGAAATCAGTGACATTCAAACAAAAAATCTCGATGTAAGGAAAAATAACAAAATGATAATGCTATTTATGAATCAAACCTGATGGGTAATACATCTTTTAACAATCCATCAAAACTATTACATTTGAATTTTAAAATAATTCAGTATATTGTAAATTCTAAATAAGAAATACTCTGAATTCTGAAACTGATTGAAAAAATAAAAAACTATCTTGAAAAAAATGAATGTGACAAAGAATTTTGAAATGTTCATTGTATTTTCTAAATTATTAATCAAACATTCAAAATACAGAAAATTCTACAATCAATTCAAATTGTAACATCGGTAAAAAAATATTGGGACATGAACTGCATGATTTAGAACTGAGAATCTTTCAAATAAAAATAGATTAACTCAAACTCAATCAAAAACTGATCATGACTTACATTAAATTTAGCTTCAAATATTTAACGGATTAAGGACTAATGATTGATAAAATGATTTAAAATTCTTCAATTAGTATTTGACATTCACAAAATGGAAAATCAAACAAACATAAGTTAATTTGAAACGATTCCTGTCAATTAATATAATCAATGAATTGAATTATTCACAAAACGTTAAGATTTCATAGTACTTACTCATTTTTATATCCACAATTATCTATTTATACACATTTGTAATATAGTTGAGCACATATAAGCTAACAGAAACAATATTTGATGATAAATTAAGACTTAATTTATCACCATTCTTTATTACAAGAATGATTTGTTTCCTGACAATGACTGATAAGATGGCGCCACGATTAGTTTATTTTTATTTATTTTACTTTTGATTTTCGAAACATCAAGGTTTAACCAGATGATTTTCGAATCATCTAGTTAAAATAAGTATTTACTAAAAAAGGTTTTTATTTCAAAATAGATGTCAACGAATGGATTATGAATGAATCACATTGCAAACATTTATTTTTTTTAAATAAAAATTTGCAAATTTAAATGTTTTCGTAAAGTGCATTTGGGCTGCACTTTAGACAAGCCTACTGTACATGGAGGCTCTGTTAATTTTCAATTTATAGCAAATGATTCATCGGATGTTACTCAGAGGTTAATGGAGAGTCTGGTTGTGACAGGAGATATCCCACTTTAGCAAGCTTATCAGACTGCTCATTTTTAGAACTGTCACAATGGCTGGGAATCCACTGAAGCGAAATACTTGTCATAGACTTTTTACTTTCAATTAATTTCATTCAACAGGAATGAATAAATGTGTTTTTATTATACCTTGAATTTGTCAGTGTAAAAAATAAAAGCTTGAGAATCGATAAAAAACCCAAGATTGTGTTCAGAACATGTTTTAAATTTATCAGTTGCAAATGATATTGCCGCTACTTAACAGTGTAAATTGCCACAATACTTTTTGACAAGCATCTTCCGTTTTTGCACAGAACCTCTCCTCCTCACGAGGGTGAAAGTTATCTCAGAGATGGCAGCATCATCTGAGTCATCCAATTTAGAGATAGGAAGCCGGAGATGTTCCTAGAACTGGCTTCCTAACACCTCCAGAGGTATTAATTTGGAATAGGATATTGGATGAGAATAAAATATACGAATAGGAACATGGAGGATATTGCGACCATGACATTTTTAACATGCTCAGTAGCCATTAATTTACATGACGGATCTTCAGATAAGCCCGGTTTCGAACTCACTACCTTCCGGTAACGAGAACGACGCCCTAACCAACCAGGCTTCCTGCTCGAAATAAAACCAATGATATTAAATATAGTTTTATAGTGTGTTTTTTTATAATACATTAGTATGTTTGCTTTTAGGAGTTGAAGATTTCTGCATCTAGCCTAGCTACAGTTATACAATGACAAATGGATGGCATATTTTTGTTTTCTCTGTATACACCTGACTAATTAATTGCTGAAAACATTTTCGGCACTTACAGCATCCTTCTGAAAATCTTTTTATTAAAATCGGGCCATATTCGTGCATTGCAATTGAAGTAATTTGAAAAATTTGTAAGAACCAACCCTGCTATATATGTGCATGTAGAAGTACATAATCCATTTTCTGTTGTTCAACAATGTGAAGCTTAAGAGGTTCGGAACTTGGTACCACACACTCTGAAAAATATGGCTCCACTACTGGGACAAATAAAACTTCAATTTTTTTAATTAACCCCACATTTCTGTTTTACTTTATTAATGACAGTGGTATACGCTTATTTACTTTACAGGTTGTGTAAAATACTGAATCACAGAGTGGACGAAACATTGTCTCAAGTGGCAGACGTCGAGCTGTGCCCGAGTCCACCCGATATTCCAGTCACGGTGGAAGTTTTCTCTAATTCTCTGTCGGTAAGGATAAATATTATAATGTAGTAAAAATTAAAAAAAAAATGAAGAAATTTTCAAAAGGGGATAATATTAATAATATTTTGTTCTCTGATAAGTAATTATTGTTTTTATATCCTGGTTATATATAATCATATGAAATTACATAAATACTTCTTTAATTTCTTCTTGGAAATCTTAAGGCTCATAAAGCTGACATTCATATTAAGACGTAATATTTCTTTACAAAGGCATCTTCAGCTGAAGGGGCTGATTTTCTGGAAAAAAGAAGTCACGCAGTGGAAGATGCAGTACAAGAAGTAATTCAAGTATTTGTAAAGGAGAGTTTTTTCAAGGAAGAAGAAGAGAAATGTAAGACCTATATTTTATAAAATATTCATTTATTAACTATCAAATCACTCGTTTTATTATCTAACAGGAAAAATTTACACAGTAGTTTAGATTACAATATTTCAAATATTGCTGAAAATATATTTTACTGAAGTTTTTATTTGTAATTAAAACAATTACACGAGAATGATTTATAGATGGAGTTGCAGATTTTTATTTGAATATTTAAAAACTACTTTGAAAATTTCAGATAAGAAGCTGTAATCTTGATGGCAGTACAAGTCAAAATTATTAAAAATAAAATATTTAAAATTAATACAAAGGCTATAGTTAAATATTTTATATAAAAACTGCTCTTTTGTTTTTGGGGAAGAACAATTATTTATCTTTTGAAAAATGTATTAAAATTATCTCTTTATATTTGATGATGAAATAAAGTACTTTAAAAAATACTTCACTTAAAAAAGAATTGGTTAATAAGCAAGTCAAAATTGTAATTATTTGCTTAATATCTCAAAAAGAAAAAAAAATTATGCTTTTGCAAATTAAAGTGTCTTTTAGCATAAAATAATACAAGATTTGGGGAGAAAATTATGTTTTTGTATTTTTTCTGGACATTTTCCGAATACCATTCACCATATACTTACTAAATATATTTATGAGTTATTGAATCTTTTTGCAAATTAAGTTAGGTATCTAAAAATGCGCAAAACCTGAAAATAAAGCATCTAAAAATACAGAAATTGGAAATTTATAAAGATGTTGATATGGATTTTGCCAAAAGAGGCTTTTTTGAGTTATGAAAAGATAATTGAACAAAAAAATAGTATTCACAATTGTTGTTTAAAATACATTAATTATCGAAAGGATGACCAATCAAACAATTATTGTTTTGTTTATTTAATTTATTTTAAGGACATTTATTTTTTTAATCCATTTCAAACAAATAAATTAAGATGACATTTTTAGTTTATTTGCTTAGATTTCTATTTATAGTTTTAAAATGTTTCGATATTGCTCCGAAGCGCATTGTCACTGGATCATAATACACCAAATGTTACCAATACACCGTTTGAGAATTTTAATAAATGTGATAAAATTTATGAATAGTGTCTATATAAACTATATGAATATATAACTTATGAATAGTCTATGGTAACTTATGAATAGTGTCGAAAAAACGCAATATGGCAAGATAATTTAAAAGTATATTTTTACGCCGTTTAGAAAGGTAGTAAAATACTTCATCAAGATGACATCAGTATTTTTTTAAAACAAAATTTTGAATGCTTTCAAATTTAATAGAATCATACAAATGCTAATAATGATAATACGACAATTGGAATCTCAATATATAATCAGTTGTAAACATCTCGATATATTGAATAGTGAACTAGTTTATCTTTTAATATTTGAAAGATGCTACAAGATATTTAATATTCACTTAACACTTTTATATGAAGGTATTTGATTGACAGTAATACAGGTTCCTTGGAATAAAAAGAGGAAATCCTTAAAACATCGACATCAGTTTTTAGAGTCCAATATATCCAGTTTTAAATATGCATGAAAATTACATTTTGATTTCTTTTTTAGCCAAACAACAGAAAAAGAAAATAACAGATGTTTCAGTAGGTCTTCAGCAACAATGCAGCAAAAAGCTATTAGAAAGCGTTATTACGTCAATATGCAATTCGTTGGAAACACTTTTGTACAGCACCTCTTACAACGGTAAGTATATTTATATTATCAGATATGCTTTTAAATTCAAGAAGACTGCTTTTACAATATAACAAACTTAAACAATGATATTATATTTTAAAGTTCAATAAAATATTGCTCCTTGAATATTTATTCTAATCTTCTGTTAAGCAAAAAATATCTGTAATATAAAATTGATGTAATTTAATTTTATTTATGGGCTCTTAAACTTATTATAATGTCTAATGGATCTCATTTGAAAAACTTTTAACATTTAATAAATAATTTACAATTATTCTATTGAGGATTCAAAAACTTCTTTTTATGGCTATTTCTAATTTAGTCCGAATTTTTTTACTCTGAAAGATAAGAAGGTATTTTTTGAAATATTCAAATTAAAAGAAAAGATCAAATGAGATTAGTGCGATCTATTCGCTGTTTTATTGTTTAAAATGCTTTTTTTTTTAAAAAAAATAAAACTAATGTGACTCAATTTTGAAAGTGAATTAAAAAATATTCAAATATTACTCTTCATGATAATATGTTCTCCACGAGGCAATTTTTTGCTACGTAAACAGAGTAGCATCCATGAAATATCCATAGAATAATTGGAATATTACGTTCATTAACAAAGTCCTTATGCGCAAAGTTATTTAGAAAAATATGGAATCAATCTTCAAACCGTAGTTATTAAATGCATTATTTCCTGTTTAATTTCATCAATTTTTAATAATTTGCATAATTTTAGTTATGCTTTAAATATTTAATAAAAATGTAAATGCATAGTAAATTTTATAACTTTGAAGACCTAACTTCCAAAATTAAGATTTCAATCTCAAATGATAAATTATAACTTAATCATGTTAGTTTGCATCCTTCACAAGATTTCTTCATTGTTTTATATATATATATATATATATATATATATATATATATATATATATATAAGGATTATGGATTTCTTGCATGATTCTTTGTCCTAAGAAGATGCTCTGAATGTTCGCTTTCCTAAATGTTCGATAAAACTTGAACTTGCTTTTGGTAGAACTATAAAAAGATCATTTAATTCTATATATCTGTATACCAGTACTTAATATAGAATAAATTCTGGCGCAGTGTCCCATGTTTAGCACAACACATCATTCAATATCATTATGGTTTTCTTTTTGCCATAGTCATTGCAATTTATGCAGTACTGATAACGTGACCAAAAATCATTCTAAAGTGACTTTTAATTAACATTGCATTTTATATAATTTAACGAACGAATCTAGTGTTAAGAAAACGACCTAACGCACGCCTAGGATATGAAATGTATTTTCAACTCATAATTATTACTTTTTTGTAGAAAAAATCAGTCAAGAGGCTAACTTGTCCAAGAATCCCTGGTTTAGAGGGGAAGTGCATCTTAGAGATAAAACTCTGGTACTGCTGCCCTCTGTCGACGATGTGCAAGAAGCTATTAACAAGGCAGCGATGGACATCATTTCGGCTTCAAAGCAGATAGGACAATGGATGTATAGTGTAAGCCTCAGTATCTTTTAATTTAAATCTCGATACCTTATTAATGTTCTTCAAGAGCATGTGATACAGATTCTCTCAGAACTCAATATGCCAATTTAAAATTTGGCAACATTAGCGATGATGATATTGCATACAAAATGTTCCAAACAAATACTGACAGACATATAAGCATCATTACTTATTGCAGATTTCAATTTATGTGTTTTCAGAAATTAAGCTGATTCTTTAGGAAAATTTCTCAATTAACCTAAAATGAGAACTTAAAAAAAATTGGATATTTTTATGAGCACAAATATTATAATTATATATAATTTGATTGGTGTAAGTCTTGTCACCAAACTGATGATATTCAAAACTGATGAGTTCATTTTAAAATGAAGTAAATAAATTCATTTTTTGTTTTACACGAGAAAAGATTCTCATGAAGATACTTTACATTCCCCAAAAAATCATACTGATCAATAGTTACGGAAAATGTGCAATTATACACATCAATCTTTTATCTTTATGCAAAAAATATCATATACAAAAGGTACCACAAGTCACAAGTTTTTAAAAAATGCTAATAAAATTATGAACAAATTCAACAGTGAAAGATAAATATTTTTTTCATATCTTTATAACAAATTAAATATAAACCTACTTCAATTAATGCATTTTTAATATCTGTAAAAAATGAATGTTGTCAAAAGAGAGTAAAGCGTGAAATGACATCCTTCAAAGGTCTCTTCACATAATGTCTCTTCATATAATGCCCTTTTACATAACGTCTCTTCACTTAATGTCCCTTTATATAACGTCTCTTCACATAATGTCCCTTTATGTAACGTCTCTTCACATAATGTCCATATACATAATGTCTCTTCACATAATGTCCCTTTACATAACTTCTCTTCCCATAATGCTTTCATAGTTTAATTGCATAAATTTATCACACTTAAATCATTTGGATTAATCGAAGTCCTGAAACGTTTTAAGCAAATCTACTATAGACACATTTAAGATAAAAAAAATCCTGATAAATAATGCTTGCTATGCTGCTCTTATTTAGGAAATAACTAGAAAATTTGGATAACATTGTTTCATTTTATCTATAGCTCGATTTCAAATCTCTGAAAAATGTAAGTACAGATTCTATACAGAAATATGTAAATACTTAGTAATACGGATTTGGTGTGATTACTGAGATTTATATTGATATAGTTCTGAGTCATCTTTTGCATCGATGGAAGTGTGCACATGTGCGGGAAGACTTTTCATTATTTTTTTTTATAAATAGCCACAGGGATTGACTTTGATACGTCTATAATAACTAAAATGAGCTCTAGCAATGAAGACAGCATATTTGACTGAATACGTAATCCACATTATAATTAAATCCAAAAAAAAATGCTTTATGTTGTTTAAATCTGTTCTTTGAGAAAGATAATTCAGATTTTAAAGGTATATTTTGTCAAATACTAAATGTACAAGTTTTTATGTAGGAATGGTGTAATCACCTTGCCGGAAGAAAAATGAGCCTCTCCCGAAGTAGAAATTTAAAGTAGGAAAATCAGAATTGTTCAGAATGCCCGTATGTTTCCCAGAATTCATGTTTTTAACTAGAGAAACTGAAAGATTCACATCAAGATTTGAAAAAGAAGTACTAAGCATGATTTTGCCAATAGCAACTCTACATCCCCATAATTGAGAGGTGCTTTATTTTTTTTTTTCCGTTAACCACAGAAGCACTCATCGCATTGAGAGATTATGAGACAAGATTCATCATTTCAAAATTTTTCTACATCTGTATAGTCTAATGCTGATGATCTTTAGATAACAGCACACGACACTTTTATTTTGATGAGTGATACTGAACTTTTGAGCAGCAGCAGGATCATGAAATATCCAAGTTTTTTTAATTTTTAAAGACATTTTCTGGTTTGATTGCCTTTTCCCCATACGATAATTTTTTTGCAGAAGAGTACTGAAAACACAAACTTCTTATTTAAAATTTGCAAAAGAGGTTTTGCATTTCGATGTTGAAAATAGAGCTACAAAGAAATTAGTAATCATTATTCGTTTTTTTTCATCGTCTAGCTGTCCTAGTATATATTTTAACATTTCAAAAGCATAAAAAGAGGATAGTTTTAAAAACATACTTTTATTAAAGGGGATTTCAAACCATTTTAAGCATGTGTGCTCATATTGGAAGTCAAATCTACGAACTATTGAATTGCAAAGCAAGAGTGATAACTGTTTATTTGCCAACTCAGCACCAATTTATGGAATGTAATAAGTGAAGGAACAGTTAGTTGTTAAAGAATACTTTGCTATCTATTCTAAGTTAGGAACTAGAAAGGCGATCTTCATGTTTCGCATCATACTTTGATCTTTCCATATATTCTGGAAGCTTTATTGTTAAGCATTTGGGCATACACTGAAAAATGATGAATCAATTAATAATGACGTCTTTGAAGGGATGCGGAATTAGAGAATTCCTTGGTATAGTGACTACGTCTTTTCTTTTTATTGGCATTGAATTCTAATAATGTCATATTACTTATTTACGTAAAGAGAAGCCAGGTAAATCTTTAGATTAAAGAAATTTTCATCTTAAATGTTGTTCACCTCCTTCCTTTTTGATATATCCAATTTTTTTTAATTTATATATAAAAGTTTATACATTTAAAGGCAATTAATTTTACATTTGTATGTAAAAAGTATTCAACTTCTAAGACACTTATTAAAAATGGTGTGTGGGCCTCCAATATATTATCTGATAAAATTAAATCCTATACTTATGTCTGATTAATATAAAGATTCAAACAAATTGTGCATGAAATTTTTTATATTTTTTAATGTTTTTGGATCTCTAATCAATGATTAGTTAAAATCAATTTGTTGAGATGACATCTAAAAGGATTGAAATTTGTTTGCTCATTCTTATTCATAATTATTTTAAATGTTGTATCTTCATATACCGTAAAAAGGTATCATAGTTGTATCAACAAACCATTTAGAAAATCAGAGATCTCAACTTTTTCTGTGACACTATATTTTACCTAACAAAAGACTATGTAAATGAAAACTATAATAGTTAGAAAAAACAGATATATGCTCGCACACACACATAATATATATATATATATATATATATATATATATATATATATATATGGCCAATTATTTTCTCAGATTGATATATATTTATTGCGCATGCGCAGAAAAGAGGTTGTTTACAACTAAATTGTCTTCATGTTCTTCTGGAATAAAATCAAATCTAATTCACAATTATCAAAGGACAAATTTATTAAATGAAACACAGAAAAGTATTTTTATCTGGGCAGTAAAATAATAGTATCTTTGTTTGATCTGAATAACAGAAAATAAGGAAAAAACCCTTTTTACAATTGTTATAAGTGTTATATCTTCTGTGATATTATTTCTTCCTAAGGATTCAAAAAGGAAGGAAGATCATGCAAATCAAATAGTTGGTATCAACAAATCATTCAGCAAATCAGAAATCTCGACTGTTTCTTTGACGCTATACAGGCAGGTATCAGAAGACAAAGAAATTCTACAGTTGTACGGATCGATTCAAACTTGCCTAAAAAATACGAAGTTGGTAAGTAATGAGGTAAAAATTAATTGTCCTTATTAATTGAATTAATTATTATAATTCAAATTGCCTAAATAAAGATTTTAGTGAAGAGATTTCATAAATTTCTCTATTTGAACAAGGTTATTAATTCAGATTTTATGTTTAATTGATTTTTGTTCCACTTGCTACATTTATAATATTTTCTTTGTGAAATAAATTTACAAAAATTTCTTTTAAAAATTTTTAAAGCAGTTTCAACATGGTCTTCGCTTTTCTACCTATAATTTTCTTACATCTTATAAACAGCAATCATTAATTATTTGCATGTTTATTCAAAAGATTTTTCCAAAAGAAATTTTATTATGATAAGATAAGTAGTATGTGCATCTGTTATTCATTTATTTATTTTTTGTCATGATGTTCATAATTTTGCATAATTTAAAATATTATTTGGGACACTTGGAATTCCTTAGAATTGAACAAGATCTTCTCCATGTGCAGGAATTTCAACATTATGCATTTTACCCATAAACATCTAATTTCCTGCTTAAGGTTTGATGATAAGAACACTTGTTTCGAAGTCCTCTTCTTGATTTGGACTCTTTGTTAGTTCATTGATTCATGCATCTGTTTTAATCCATTGGCTAACCAGATAATATTAGCAACAACATAGGACAAAGAGTAATTTTTAGAGTTCGTTTTAGATAGAGAAACAAACACTTTTTAGGAACTACTTTATTCAACATTTTATTTAATGAAATCATAATTATTCTATTGAAGAAAAGAATCTAAGAAAGTAATTCTAATTAAAAAAGGAAAAGCAATCATTATATTGTACATCTTTTTTACTATTTAGAATTAGGATTTCTAAGACTTGAAATAATAAAAAGAATCATTAAATTTATTTAAGCCTATTAAATCAAGAAAAATAATAAAAATCACAAAATTTATCGTTCATACTTCGTCTGTGAACATTGAATATTAATTCCGAACAAAAGTATTTACTTTGACATAAAATGCAACTTTTAAGAACCATTTTAACCCCAAAGCTTTGGAATTTGACAAATTGTTTTTAAGTATGAGACTCAGTGAATAAATATGAAAAGTTTGCTTTTTGGCAAAGTAAAGCAAGAGGCGAACAAATTTCTTAGATTATTTATGCTTTTGTATAAGTTACAACTTTTTAATTCCTATTTATAAATCGTAAATTATTTTAAATGGTATTATGTGAATATAAATGTGAAATAAACTCGCAGAAGTTCAATCAATCGATTCAATTATCTTCTTTTTAAAATTGTGTAAAACTGCTTTAAAATACTAACTCTAAATAAATTGCTTTAAATTTATTTGGACAGCTATTAGCTAATTATTTGCATTTCTGTGGAAACTACAAAAAATATATATTGCTACATCTATTTATTTTTATTTAGGAATTGTAAATTATTCTTATGACGCAATTAAATTTTATTGTTAACTCAAGAGATTATAAAAAAAGTTAATAGATTTCCCATAAAATTATGTCAAGCTAATTTCATACTGAGAACGCGAACTTCGTCTTTACTGCTTGAAAATGTTCCATTTCATAATGTGCACGTTGTTAATATGAAATCAGCTTGATGTAATAAATCTGAAACAAAATTTATTTCATATATTGATTGAATATATTCAACATTCTAAAAGAGACCTTTCAT
>JAPDSC010047405.1:8150-22036 GCA_026290005.1 Latrodectus geometricus
AGGTACTTTCGATTATATATATATATATATATAATCGAAAGTACCTAGAAGGGCATAAGAAAATTTGCATTCGATTTATAGTTCATCATATTCTGTGCAATTTATATAACAAATTTTCAATTTGAGCTTTTACTGAACTGATGGCTGAACATTGACTGAATGTTTTAGTTACATGAATTGAATATTTCAGTCATAGTATATCATATGTTACAATTATGTGACGAAATTATCAATGATGAGTGAAGATTTGCTTCTTCTTATCAAATATTTAACTATATCTAAATGTTTTATTTGGAATCTATTTCAAAATATCATTGATATTATAATGTGAAACTGCATAAATATTAAAATTATTAAATAAATTCTGAAAAGAGCATACTCTGTGGCTTTTCCTTTCAAAGTTAAGATTAAATGAAATTTGACAATATTTTATATAGTATCTGATACTTTATTTCTTTTACTGGAATGCAAACATTTCGTATCGAGCTCAAATTTTTACAAAAGTATCTTATTTTTGTTATATCTTACACAAATGAACTATATTTCTTGACTTGGGATATTTATAATTTTGTTGGCAATCACTTTACAACTTTCCGCAACTTATGTTGAAAATTCTAAATTTTTGAAATTTAACGTAATTTTAAACTTTTAGTATTGCGGTTCCGAGTATTTCCAATTTTTTTTATTTCTAATTGCGGGCAGCCTTGAGCAAGTAAGTACATTAGTCCATTTGCCGCAACAAGGCCGGAAATTGCTACTCGTTTTATCGTTACCCGATGGGCACCTGTGAACCAAGTCACGGAGGTACGAGTAGCATCGCCCACGCCACACCACAACAAACCTGTTTATAGGGCGGGCCACATTCATCCATCATGTGAGGAAAGGACAAGAAACACAGAGAGAGAGAGAAGAGAAAGTACATCGATGCTCGAGTCGGGATTCGAACCCAGGTTCCTCCAAATCCGTAGTCAGTTACGCTAACCACTGGACAGGTTAGATGGCGTATTTCCAATTGTTTAGCTGCAAAAACCATGCATGAAGGAATTTTCAAACATAATTTTAAATTTCAGACACACACACACTGAATTCTAATATAGATTTTAACACTGAATTATAAGACAATTATTCAAACAGAACTTCTAAATAACTCACCAAAATTTAAAAATAAAGTAAATTATATAAAATTTAAAAGTTACCTAAACTCTCGTCAAATTTTATTACTTCCGAAATTTATTAAAATCTCAAAGAAGACTAACTATCACATCAAAACTCATCATACCAAAAAGGTTGAACCAAAAGTAATATCGATACCAAAGAAAGTAAACTAGAAAAATGTCTCATTTGGCACTCGTACTGTGTAACAGAATTAAGTTTGAAAACAATCTGCTTTCTTACAATGAAATTAAAAAATAAGCTTTATTTTGATTTGAATTTTAGATTATTTTATAAAAATATTTTGATAATATCTGTATATTAACTCGTAATATAAAAGCAAATTAATTATAATGTAAATGAAAATTTAAAAATAATTCCTTTCTAGTAAGAAATTACATTGTGTAGTTTAAATGTATCTTAATTTTTCATTTTAGTTTAGTAACATCAAGCATTTTAAAATTTATTAAAATAATTACAAAAATAAAATCTGTTTTATTTCAGTATTTATCAAACACAATGTAAAATATAAAGATTGAAGCATGTCATTTTTAATGTTTAATGTTAGTTGAAATTTTAAAACCTTTTATTTTAGTGAATATTGTAAAGCAAGGGAAGAGGGAATTTATCAGGTATAAAGAGAGAGACAGATAAATTAACTGCTACTCTTTAATTATTAAAGTCTATCAACAATTCATGTGACTTATTGTTTTGATTCATTAATTGAAACCTGTTTTACAATACTCTAAAAAATTATATTTTTATAAATGGAAGTTTTATATTAAAATTTATTTCTCAACATTACAAAGCTTTATATTTTATTACTGGTTTTGTATGAAATTAATTTAATATCTCTTTTTAGCATCGCTGGAAAATTAAATTGTACTGGGTCCAGATTACCTAATGTGTGTTTATGTAACATAATAAAATATAAACATTTTAACAAGTTTCTTTTGAAACTTTTCTCCCTAAATAAATAATTCAATTGATCTCGAAAAATTTTTAAATGTGTGTGTGATCTACACTAGATAATTTTACCGCTATGTATGTAAAATCACAAATATTGTAGTAAATAATGAGGTAACTTAAAATATGCTTTTACCGCTCTGATTTCATTCTTTGGCATTGCCCCGAGAGATTACGCGAAAGATAATATTTATGAAGATGAACTTCTCAAGAAAAGATCGAAGCTCAGAATGAAAAGTACCTCCTAGTTTCATATTCTTTAAAACTCGTGACGCAGAAACTATTTTTGCTTGAATAAGCTGAGTAGTAAATGGGGAACGTACTATAATTACCGAAGTTTGCACTAAGGATCAATAGGTTTAAAGCTTATATATTTTAAAGATTAATGACTTTATTCAATGATTTATTGTTTAATGACTTTTACACTTCAATAAACAAAAATATTTTGTATATTATCCCTGATATATATATATATATATATATATATATATTGTTTCTAAATGCGGACACCCTTGAGTAATTAACCCATTTGCCGCAACAAGGCTGGAAACTGCTACTCATTTTATCGTTACCCGGTGGGCACCTGTGAACCAAGTCACTGAGGCACGAGTAGCATCGCCCACGCCACACCTCCACAAACCCGTTAATAGGACAGGCCACATTCATCCATCATCTGAGGAAAAGACAAGAAATACAGAGAGAGAAAGAAAAAGAGAAAGTACAAGCATGCCCGAGCCGGGATTCGAACCCAGGTCCTCACCTGAATTCTCACCTGAGCATACAACAGTCTTGGGTAAGCGAATGAATAATACCAAATGTTTCACAATCATATTTATTGTTAAGTGAAAACATAGCAAATGCTGTAATCACAGCAAATGCTGAAGTATTTCTTTTGCCTTTACCTAGAAGTACTGAGGATAAAGGGCCAGGTAAATGTATACCTATTTCTATATGTCAGCAAAATATCCTCTGATTAAGTTAACAGATATTTTCCTGCGTTTGAAATAAATGCCTATTCATGGAAACTGTTAACAAGCCTTTCTATTAAGAAAAAAATGAGTTTGTCGAAAAAAATTCATTCATTTGAGTTTTGCTTACTGTATGAAAGTTTAATTAGTATTAATTAAATACAAAACAGAAGTTTCTATTATCCATAAAAATTTTATAGATAGATAAATTATGGAAGTTTCTACATTTTAATGCATTATATTGTCTTCATAATTTTCAAAATTTTCTTTTAAGTTACTTATTAAGGATTATTAAATGATAACTACATACGCACGTGTGTATTTTACTTAATTTTAAAAAAACAAGAATGCCGAAATTTAAAACAGGAATATAAAAATAAGCAGTAGTTATTCTATTGATTTTTTAATAAAATTTTATTTGTTAGTTATTTTATTACATTATAATCTGCTTGCAAACTTTGTTTCCTAAAATCAATCCCTCTTTAAACCCTATCTGTATCGTTAACAAAACTTATAAATTATAAATGCGAATATAAGATGCATGTAATTTTATTCACTGGTGAATAAATTGTTATATAAAATATTACAGTATAAATGCTTAAAAGATTTTTTCAGATAAAAAAAAGGCTTTCGTATATAGACTACTGGCCATTAAAATTGCTACACCAGGAAGAAAGCAGATAATAAACTGATATTTATTAAACAAATATATTATACAAGAAATAACAAGTGATTAAATTTTCAAAAAATTTGGCTGGATAGATCCTGAAAAATCAGTACCCAGAACAACCACCTCTGGCAGTAATAACAGCAGTTATACGCCTGGGCATTGAGTCAAACAGAGATTGGATTGCATGTACATGTACAGATGCCCATGCAGCTTCAACACGATGCCACAGTTCATCAACCGTAGTGACTGGCGTTTGGTGACGAGCCAGTCGTTCGGCAACCATTGACCAGACGTTTTCTATTGGTGAAAGATCTGGAGAACGTGCTGGCCAGGGCAACAGCCGAACATGTTTCGTATTAAGGAAGGTCCGTACAATACCGGCAACATGCGGTCGGGCATTATCCTGCTGAAACGTAGGGTTTCGCAGGGCTCGAATAAAGGGTAGAGCCACGGGTCGTAACACACCAGAAATGTAACGTACACTATTCAAAGCACCGTTAATGCAAACAAGAGATGACCTAGACGTGTATCCAATGGCACCCCATGCCATCACGCCAGGTGATGGGCCAGTATGACGATGACGAATGCACGCTGCCAGTGTGCGTTCACCACGATGCCGCCAAACACGGATGCGACCATCATGATGCTGTACACAGAACCTGAATTCATCTGAAAAGATGATGTCACAGAACCTCTATACCTATTGCATAACGTCTCGCCATTCGTGCGCTCAGGTTCATCGTTGATCACACCATTGAAAGCGCTCTTGTCTATGACGTAGCGTCAAGGGCAGCCGCAGCCATGGTCTCCGAGTTGAGAGTCCATGCTGCTGCAAACGTCGTCGAACTGTTCGCGCAGACACTTGTTGTCTTCCAAACGATCCGGCTCGTGACGTGGTTGCACGATCCATTACGCCCATGCGGATAATATGCCTGTCTTCTCGGCTGCTAGTGATAGGTGGCCGTTGAGATCCCGCATGGCGTTCCGTATTACTGTCCTGAACCCATCGATTCAATATTCTGCTAACAGTCATTGGATATCAACCGACGCGAGCAGCAATACTGCGATAAGATAAACCGCAATCCCGGTACGCTACAATTCGACTTTTATCAAAGTCAGAAACGTGCTGGTACGCATATCTCCTTCTTACACGAAGCACCACAACAACTTTTCACCAGGCAACAACGTTCAAATGCAATTTGTGTATGAGGAACCGGCTGAACAATTTCCTCATTTGAACACAATATAGGTGTCGCTACTGGCGCCTGCTTTGTCTGAATTCGCTGGAAAGCTAATCATTTGCATATCACAGCACCTTCTTCCTTTCGCATAAATTTCACGTCTTTAGCATGTCGCCTTCATGGTGTAGCAATTTTAATGGCCAGTAATGTATTATTTTTGTAGAATTAGGTAAATCACGTTCTAAAATTTAATGATCATAGAACTAGTAAATTTTTATCACTTATTATAAAATAATAAATAATAGATTAACGTATCACATATCTGATCAAAAACTCAAAAATCATGTCTAATATATGTTCTTCTAGAGCAAAGAATAAAACAAGAATTCTCTTTCTCATCGAAACTTCCAAGATATCGGGATACTTGCAAAACTATTGTGGATCTCAATAATTTTTATGTCTATTAACAAAATACCATTAACAGAATAGCTTCCTTATTCAAACTATATTATAATATTCTAATTATTTAATTCACTCTTAGATATACTTGAACGATATTATTCATAATTAACCTTAGTAATTTTGTGCATATAATCATTATTTGGGAATAAAGGGATTTATGTAATTAAAATTACTTTGCAGATATATATTTAGTTATTTTCTGTGGAAACTCATAATGAACTTCCTTTAAATGATATGAATACATTGTTTGATTCACAGTCTAATTATACAGTCCATCGCTTGCATATCTTTATGTTTCCATTCATATTATTTAAGTTCATAACCACACAGAAATTAAGCCTTAATGATTTATTCATGTTTTAATTTTCTCAGCCAAATGCAATAGATAATTACGTTCTACCAAAAATATTCAACAAACCATTACCTGACATAACTATCGTAAATTGTTCATTGTGTATTTTAGGTGGAATGTAATTTCTATCACATGAGTTAAAAGGCCACGTGATAGAATAAGATACACAAGAGGATTGTGACGTAATAAATATTATCAGAAAAACATATATAATTATTTTAATTTTTTTATCTTAAATTTTAAATATTTTCTTTTTCTTCGGCTGTTAAAATAAAAATTAAAACAACAAGATTAAAACTACAACAAGAAAAATAATTTTGTAAATTTAATTTGATATTGCGGGATAATTAGATTATATTTGTTAAATGAATAATACAATTCAGATTGCCAATTTTTGTCAAATGAATCCTCTAAATAAGTCAATCACCATGAAATTTCGAATCATGTTCGACTCGCGTTCAGGCATTCTGATTCTACACCAAGTTACATCACTTCTAAAGTAAATAAGCCCAGTAATTCTGAAGATTTTCACGTTTGTTCATGGAATCAAGTCTAGAACCTAAAACATTCTGGAGTCGAAAGCAACAATTGAATCACCAAGCTATCGGAATAAGACATGGTGAATATTGAAAAATATTTCAGTGCTCATATGCATTATCTTAATTTAATAGTTTCCAATTTTTGGAGGTATTATACATTTTTTTAAACTATATAAAAATTATTATTTCTGATTTTGAATTTGAATCAAAGAAAATGTTTATTTATAATAGTAAATGAGAACTCTACTAAATATTATGTAAATAAACTCTATAAAATATTATGTAATATTTTCTATGATGATGATGGTAAAAATGGTAAGACAAATTTTGTTGATACATTTACAAAATTCGTATGAACCTATAGAAAAATAAAAAATTATAAAGAAAGAAAATAAATTTCATGGTGTAATTTCAATTTAATTTTATTTTAAATTCTGTAGAGGTTTTCTTTCCTTAAAAATGCCATAATTATAAATCCAAAAATGCGTAAATAGCACCCGCAGAGTGTTTTCAAAGCACAATAGATTTAACAATATGTACACACAGTAACTGAAACGTGTTCACTATTCTTACCGTCCTAATGAACTTGAGCTAGGGTAATGGATCTAGAGAAGTGTTAGATTGGTATTGGAAGACCATTCACATAACGAAGTATCTTAAATCTATATGCAACTTTGAATGGTAGTATTTCCCCATTTCTCTAACATAACTCTTCAATGATATTACTCTTATTACGTGATCAGGATAATCATTGGAGTAGAAGGGCCTAACTGATGTTGAAGAAATTAAAATAAATGCCTCTAGTTTTTCTTGCTTTCAAAGATGATGTACTTTTTTACAAAATCATGCACGAAATTGTTTCATGTTTAGCGTTTCTAATTTTATTCAAAACAATGTTTAATGTTCTTTATTTGTTTGTGACTTTGATTTCCAAAAAAACATTTTTCTTACTTTAATAAAAAAAATGTATACCTTTTGTAATGTCCGTAACTATGTTTGCAATCTGTAGTTTTCTTTATCTTTATAAGCTATTTATTTTTCTATACAAATATTTCTTAATTTCATTTTAAAAAAATGCTACTTTTTTTCTAATTACCTGAAGTAATTCAATACATCAGTGATTCTCAACCTGTGGGGCGCGACCCCCTAGGGGGGCGCGAGCACACTAATGGGGGGGGCGCGAGCATATCCAAGAGAAAATGTTATTTAAAAAAATTGATTAAGTGACTGAAAGGAAAGAACACACACACACACACATACAAAACAAAATACATTTTGACATATTTAATAATTAACTTATTAAATTAAAACAACTTACTAAATTAAAAACAAATTAATTTAATAATTATTAGTGACTTCCTTGGGCCTGTCTTTCAGAGCAAAGTTTTTTCGAATGAGGGTTTAATGTTAGAAATAGACACTCTCAGTTCTTTTTCTATATTTAACTGAGATCTATATTTTGTGTTCAAAGAAGCCACCGCAGAAAATCTAGTTTCACAAAGGTAAGATGTTGAAAATGGTAGTAGAATGCGAAATGCCCTTGTTTAGTGCAAAAAACTCATCATCCACTCCTGTTCAAAATTCAAAGAGTGATTTATTACTAAATTGTCTTTTGGTTTCTCCACTTGTCGTGAAGTCTATGAAGGTTTCTTACTCTTCGATTGAGAGTCCTTCGGGAGTATTTTGAAATGGATCCCTCAGCCACTTGTAACTTGATATCAGTTTGTCATCAGCAAGAAATTACTTTTTAAAATTCTTTGCTAGCATTGCTAAATGATTTTCAATGGTTACAAAAATAACTTTTACATGTTGTTCTTCAGCCTTGTAAGTTTTAATACAATCATTCAAATTTGCAAACATTGTTAAGTTTTCTTGCTTTAAATTTCTGCTCAACAATTCCAATTTCCTAAAAAAGCATTAACTTTATCACTCGTATCCAATATATGTGTATTTGCTCCTTGCAGTTAAAGATCCAAGTTATTTAATTTCTCGAATATGTCGACCATGTAGATCAATTTCAACACAAATAAACTATCGCGAAAATTCTCAGCTTCCGTTCTTTTTTCCTCTTCTAGGAAAACGGCGATTTCTTCTCTTAATTCATAAACACGCTGCAAAACTTTCCCTCGTGATAACCATCTTGCCTCGCAATAAAATAGTAACGCTGAATGTACTGCACCCATGTCTTTACAAAGTGCGGAAAAGATTCTTGATTTCAGGGGTCTCATTTTTATATAATTCGCTACCGTTACAACCGTAGTTAACATAATATTCAAACCAGGACTCATTTATTTGGAAGCCAAAGCTTCTCTGTGGATCATGCCATGTGTCCAGACGCACTGTGGCGATTTTTGTTTCACAAGTGCTTGAATACTTTGGAATCTTCCTGACATAGAACGAGCACCATCCGTACATATTCCGACGCAATGTTTCCATTCTATGTTTGCCTCGTTCATAAAATCATTTAAGATAACAAATAAAGCGAGTGCTGTTGCTTTGAAATCTATTGGTTTGCCGAAAAGTAATTCTTCTACTACTGACAGATCATCACAAAATCTAACATAGGCAATAAAATGAGCATCTTTATTACTATCTGTTGCCTCATCAAGTTGTATTGAAAACAATTTGTAACTCAACTTCGACAAAAGCTGACACTCTACATCTTCAGCTATATCAGCAATTCGACGGGCAACAGTATCATTTGAAAGAGGTATAGACTGCATTTGTTTTGCAAAATTATTTCCAAACATAATTTCTACAATATCAATCGCGGCTGGCAAAATAAGCTCTTCACCAATGGCGTGAGGCTTTTTACATCTGGCTATTTTATATGAAACTTTGTAAGAGGCAATTAAAGCTTTTTCATTCACAGACAAAGTTTTTTTAAACAATGATTTTTGCTTTTCATATCATTTTAATTTTAATTCGAAGAATTCTCTGGGTTTGTTGACGTACTCACTATGAAGCGTTTCCAAATGTCGTTTAAGTTTATTAGGTTTCATGCTGTCTGCCGCCAACATTTTTGAGCAAATGATACACAAGGGCCTTTCTCCTTCATTTACTTCAGTACTAGTGAACCCAAAATTTAAGTATTCTTGAGAATATTTTCTTGATTTTATTTTCGGAACCACGCTCATCTGTGTACTTGTTGATGCTTGTCTATCGTCTAATGCTCGCTTACGCCCGCTTAAAAATTTATCCATGATTCTGCATAAGTCTGCTGCCGTGAATATTTAATACGGTGAATTGTAATTACACGAAAATATATATAATATACACATTCAGAATAGATTCAATAGCGATAGAAGGATCGACTCGAATGAGATTGTCTGGAATTGAAATTGGCGTCATAGAACTTTCTCCTTCTCCCTATATTTGTTCACATCTGCGCACGCTCCTAGCTTAATTTTTTGCTGACCAGACAAATTCCAGACAAATCGAAACTTCTCGCGAAACCGTGAGAATGCCCGACATGGCGGAACGCAAGAGCAATAAAAAAGTATAGGATTCTTGTTTTTTTAATGCTGAGTACCGGTATTGCAAAATGTCAATAAATTTCGGTATTCTTAGTAATTTGTAAAGTTTAAAATTAAGGTTGTAGTGTAGGTTTAGCGCCAAATTACTCAAAATACATTGTTATTATATATATTTTATTGTATGCGGTGGGGAGGGGGGGGCGCGATGAAAATTGTGATTGAAAATTGGGCCGTGAATACTAAAAGGTTGAGAAACACTGCAATACATAATATCCTACTAAAAATGAGTATATTTTATGTACTGAATTTGTTATTTCGGTAAGAAAATCACATTTTTCTTTTTTAACTGTATATATTAGGTTGGAGAAAAAGAAATCCATTATTTTTACGTGAACTTTTTGTAACTTCTTTCAGATTCGCTTTGTAAAAAAGTTTAAAACAGTTTTCATGTAGATTTTTAGGTGAAGCTACGACTGCTGACATGCTGTCAAGTTTGATAATTTTTGATATTTTATAGACATTCTCGACGATGTTGTATCCATGCGAGGTGCATCTTTAGCATCCAAATACCCAAATGGAATCGACGAAACAAAAATTGTACGTAACTGGTTGTTACAGTCTTATATAGGACGATAAGCACCTTTCACAATTTTAGCCACCTGGTTAGCATTTTCGCCATTATAAAAGAAAAATTAAAATGTATCGAATTTTCTGTTTATTGTCTACTATTTTTAAAATCTTGTACTCTTAACTGAATTAATCAAACAAAAAATAGTGTAAAAATAGTGCCAAATGTCACCTTTCCAACGAGCATAAATTTGAAATTGTTTGATAGATACCTCACGAGATAGCGACAACTACAGGCGTCTACCGAAAAAATAATAGATAACTTTTTCCCCAACCTAATATAATACTTTAATTTTTGTAATCTATATGAATTGCAAAAGAAGAAATAAACATCTTGGATTGTTTAATAGGAAAACAAAATAAAAAAAATGTTTCACATATGTATCCAATAGCTTTTTCAAAATTTAAAAAATGGTAGAAAATAACTGAAATAAAGAAAAAAAATTATGTATTATTATTGAAAGCCCTCATGAATAATATTACCATATCTCAGGAAACATCACAAAAGATGTAAAGTTGTATAGAAGAAATTTGTATTTTTGCTAATAGTATAATTTCAGAAAATTGTAATTCATGTGAAACCTTTAGATTTTGAGTTTACACACGAAAATTAAGATTTAGCATCCCTTAAATAAAATTAGAAGCTAAATATAATTGAATCGGACAATAAAATATATTTATCTTTCTTTATGATCTCTTTAACTTGAATAAAATTGGAATAATTTTAAACATATATGCTATTATTGACCATATTTTTACCAACATTCAGATAATAAATATCCATTTTTTTAAACTACAGTAGAATAGTTTACTTTTTAAATCAACATAAACGTCACATTACTAGAAATGCCATAACGCTAAAACATTTAGTTTTATAAACGTGAAATTTATTGCTTTTCTCCAAAATCTACGTATTTTTCTGTAAAAAAACTACTTATTTTGCGAATAATGAAATGAATACACTGAAAAAAATCAACCCAGTACGCAATTTCTCAATAAAACTATCTGTGATATATGCCACCAAAATTATTACATCAGCGAAAAATGAAAATGATATTTATTGATGAAATATGTCACTCTGAAATAATAACTGATCAAATTTTTGAGAAATTTAGAAGCATAGATCCTAAGACATCATTGCTCAGACAACAGCAACTTTTATTGTTGTTGTTGCTTCTAATTACTCAGAGATCTAGCATCAGCTATATCAATCCATGATACCTTGAACCCCAGTGAAGACGAGTACTAGTAGTTGATTTGCGCGAACATCCACCAGAGTGAAACCCAAACAATCCAGGATGTGATCGGGGGAAACCAGCTTCAGATTGCATTTATTTCACAATGAAAAGACAATGTGCCCTGAGTCAAACGTCATGCATTTCAGATGCCCACTTCTGAGTCTCAAGATGGCCGTTTGATCATGTCTGTCACTCACGGAATCCAATGCGCCCCCTGGGGTCTTATTGCTAAACCAGGGAGGGGCGAACCAGACCCATTTTAACCCTTCTTTGCTTCACTTCTTTTTTCTCTATAGCGAAAAGTTTTTTGTAAGTTAGTGTTTAGTCCCCATTGGGCACCTCGGAACAACCTCTTTTAGCCAAGAAGTCTTGCGCTTCATTTTCACGGATGTTAACGTGGGATCCCTCCCATGTTAACATCCGTGAGCTTTCAGTATCATTACTCGTCGTGTGCTAAGCTTATACGTTAAATAAAAAAGATAAAAAAATTATTAGTATATTCAGCTTTTAAAGAATACCGGATAGGGGACATTTTAAGAGTTGTTTTGCTGTAAATCATTGTGTAGTGTTATGCATTTTAACCCTTCTTTGCATAATGGTGGAAATTTCCATCATAACCTATAATGCCCAAAAATTATATAAAAGAACAAGTTCACTTTAAGTTGATCGTGTTTGGATACCTTTTTAATGTCCATTGCATAAAAAGAAACATAGCTGTCAAAAATAAACAAGTGTCATTATCAGTGAAACGAGCTTAAAGTTGTCTCATTCCGCTGTTTGTTGTAGTTGCAATAAACGTATGATTTCGTTTATAATTTTGTTTTATTATATTAGAGTTTCTATTGCTAAAAAATTGAAAATGAGTGGAAGAAAGGTTTGTAACACGTGTTTCTGTTATTTTCCTCTTTTATTTCTATTTAGTACTAAGCTAATGATCTAACTTTGGATGATGATGGAAATTTTTAGCATATTGTTTTTTGCTAAATTTATACTATAAATA
The DNA here is from genome assembly GCA_026290005.1 of Latrodectus geometricus. NCBI lineage: Eukaryota > Metazoa > Arthropoda > Arachnida > Araneae > Theridiidae > Latrodectus > Latrodectus geometricus. Next base: position 20,782 of record JAPDSC010047405.1, read on the forward strand.
TATGATAAGATTTTTTTAACCATTTTTTCTTTAATTTTGAACATGAATTATATCAACTTGATTTATTTCACCAATAAAGAAAAAATCATGCAAAGAAGGTTAAACAGTTGTAAAAGAATTTGTTGTAAAGAAAATGAGCATTCATCTTGTGTATTTTTGCTGGAGGAATTTTCATAGAAAGCATTGTTAGTTTTTCACACGAAAGTTCTCCACGACTCATGCTTACAAATTTATGTATAAATATCAAAACCTCAACATTTATCTCAAAAGTATCTGGAATTCAACATGGAAGGCTTTCATTTCGACTTAAAGATGGATTTTCTCAAATACATACATTTATGCCTGTCAAAATAAATGCTTTGATATTTTCTGGATTTCTATTCTTGTTATTTGTTAACTATTCAGTGGACTTGCTATTTCAGTGGACTTGCCAAGAATAGGGAAGTCCACTGAAAGTGGACTTGCCTATCCTTGGCAAGATTTTTAAGATGGATGATTATCTACATGCCCACAAAGTCGCGCACTCCACTCCAGTCCTGTAGGTATTTGATCGAGCTTCGACTATCGGTAAGGATCCAAATGTCACTGGATTTAGTCCCGTGGAGGATGATCTTTAATCCTTCATTTATGAGAATTAATTTGCGCGTAGTGGTACAACTTTTGTAGAAATAACAATTATTCGTCAGAGACTAAGGGATCTAAAGAGGAGTTGGATAACATCTTACGGTACAGCTATCCATGCAGCTTCAATACTTCAGCAACTGAATATCTTTATTTATAAATATCCGTACAAGCTTAGCAACAAGTTGTCAAATACTATTTTAAGATTATGGTATTTTATTGCACTTAGCTTTTCTAAGGATAGAGCCACGGATCTTAATTCATTAGAAATGAACATCTATTGTTCAAAGCGCTATTAATGAAATCAAGAGGAACCGAAGCTTTACACAGTGACATCCCACATCAACATTCTTGTGGTGGGCCATTATGACGATAAAGAAAGGAAACCAGCCAACTTGCATTTTTGTATTTTCACCAAATACGAATATAATCAACATAATGTATGACATTATATCGATAACCATGTAAAAATATGGTTATCGATATAATGTCAGGTCAGTATAATATAATGTGATATAATGTGGCGTCAGGCCATTTCTGAATTAAAATAATTCGTTGCCTAAAACATAGTTTTGCATCTCGAAATAAAAAGAATTTCCAAGCGTTGAATACTTTGACTTGTATTTTGTTGATC
>JAPDSC010047405.1:30862-47732 GCA_026290005.1 Latrodectus geometricus
TCTCTATCTTAACCACAGTTGAACAATTGAAGGTGAATTTTGTACTTCTGCATGACCGTCTATTCGGGTGAGTGCCTGAGAGTCTTCCAAGTGTCCTCCTTTGAGATATGTGAACACGACTCCATATCAATAAAAAGTTAGAAACATAGAAAATACGCAAGCTTCCACTCTGAAGTTCACTCTGCTCCAGTGATAAGATAACATTGTTGAGAACAGAAAGTCTGTTTTTCTATCATAATTACTGTTGAACAATTGGATATGGATTTTGTGCTTCTGCATGCATGTCTATCGGGTTGCGTGACCGGGAGTTCTTCAAATTTCCTTCGTTGCGATATATGAACTATTAATTAAATATTCACTCAGAAAACATTAGACCGGGTAAATATTAAAATGTTGTTGTATCAACATGCAGCCCAATATGTGAACAAAATAAAACATGTTTACAATATCTTTCTTTCATTTCTCAATATCGTTCGTGTCCAATATTCTAGAACAATGGTAATCCAGAGAAACATATTCTTAATTTATTTCTCAAAGTTTACATTTGAATTTTACATGTATCAAACTTATATTATTCTCTTATAAATATTTATTAAGCTCTTTTTTATTTATGTTTAAATCAAATGAATTAATCTATTATTAAATATTAGGTTGGGAAAAAATAAATCCATTATTTTTAAGTGAACTTTTTGTAACTTCTTTCAGATTCGCTTTGTAAAAAGGTTTAAAACAGTTTTCATGTAGATTTTTAGGTCTTGTGCAAAGCTACGACTGCTGACATGCTGTCAAGTTTGATAATTTTTGATATTTTATAGACATTCTCGACGATGTTGTATCCATGCGAGGTGCATCTTTAGCATCCAAATACCCAAACGGAATCGACGAAACCAAAATTGTGCGTAACTGGTTGTTACAGTCATAAATAGGATGATAAACATCTTTCACAATTTTAGCCACCTGGTTAGCATTTTCGCTATTATAAAAGAAAAACTAAAATGTATCGAATTTTCTGTTTGTTGTCTTCTATTTTTAAAACCTTGTACTCATAACTGAATGAATCAAACAAAAAACCGCAAGAAAATATTTTAGTGTCAAATGTCACCTTTCCAATGAGCATCAATTTGAAATTGTTTGATAGATACCTCACGAGATAGCGATCACTACAGTCGTCTACCGAAAAAATAATGGATAACTTTTTCCCCAAACTAATATAAATGTCATAAAGTATATTATATAGAGAGTTCACTTAATATTTGCAGCTTTTACTCTTTTTGAATCTTTATGTTTTTGTTCTATTTTTGTTAATGCTTGTGTTTTTAATTGAATCTGTCTGATACTTTGATTTATTATGCATACAGATGGCTTTGAAAATCAGTGTTTAAACGGTGCATTATAGAATTAATAGAAATTACCCATTGAAGCTTTCAAAATCAAGTAGAAATTCGTAAAACTGCTAATTTCTACAGAATGAATTGTTTCCTGAGCCAGTATCTCTCCTTCCCAATATAGATATCACATTGATTAGTCATGAACATAAGAAAAAGAAACATTCTCTTTGATCTGAGTGATACATGATTCTTATGACTATAAAATATTCTCATATCTTGTAGTAATAATATAAATAAAATTTAAATATCAAACTGCCGTAATAACAGAAAATTTCATCTTTTCTGTCTCACTATAATGAATTCAATAGATAACTGCAGTGTTTTTACACAAAAATAAGACGTGTAATTACATGAGATATATGTTTACATTTTACTAGTTTTCTCTGAACGAAAAAAATTCTGTTGTTTTATTGTCGTTATGTTTGTTTCTTGCATTATGCTACATTCACTAAATAAGTTATTTTAAAGGCGTATTACTCTCCGTTTCTTCTGACCTCATCTCGTACAGTTGTTCATTTGTTTTAAGTACATCATGAAGATTCATGATGTAATTTCCATTCATGAAGAATCACTGTGTTTCATGAATTTATAAATTTATTTCATAATGATTCTTTATTTCATTTTCCTTGTTTCAATTCGATGGGAAAATATTATTCGTATTACTTTTCTTTTCCATTAATAAGAAAGAAAATGTCACCTTTATTTTATCTGTTTTTTTTTCTCAATTTATTTCAGTTTTATGATTTTTCCTTTTTAATTTAATATGCGATCAAAATTCAATTTTACTTTTTACATAAATAATTAATTTTTTCTATTTTATAATTGTATTTCTTACTACATAACTTTATTTATTTAATTAGTTCCCTGCTCAAATTTTTATTAGTATTTTCATTTGCTTATACTATGTTTTTAATTATACATACATACATACATACATATATATATATATATATATATATATATATATATATATATATATATATATATATATATATATATATATATATATAAATTATCAGTTATAATTAAGATTTTGTTTTAAATCTAATATAAATATAATTTTCAAATTTTAATAAAATATAGACGACCATTTTATACAATAACAGGTAATAAACAAAAAATCTCAAACTAAATTAAAATTTTAAGCTATTATAAGTCGTATTAATATATAATTTAATTCATTTTTGTGATAATTTTATTCTTTCCTAAGCATTTTTGTGATATGATATTATAGTCTCTAAATTAAAAATTATTTAGTGACTGTAGCATCTCATATATCTGATGTGAGTTTTTTGGCCCTGTTTAAATGTGCTTATTGCCTATTAGGATAGATAAACGTACTTGAAAACCTAGAATTCATGCTTCACTGTTATGTCTGTGTTTCAAAGGAAGTATAACAATGCCTTACCAAATATTTTGGCTTCTATTATGATTGAAACCAAATTTAGATTCGGCGAAAGTTTAATTTTAAAATGTTTATTTCATTACTTTGAAAAACTCCAACAAATTATATTTTCCAACATAAATTATGAGATAATCGACGAAAAAATGTACTCTAAATTAGAAATTATGCTTAATTATTTTAAACTTAGACAATTATTAATAAAAATAGGCACATTACGATTATACATACGTTTAACTAAAACTGTTATCCAAGTCCTTTATTTAAATAGACTTGAATAACTTTTCAATGTGCCAAGTTAAAATATTGGGAGTTAGTGGATAGCTAAGTATTATTACAATAATAAATCTTTAAAATTACGTAGTGTATATCAAAAAAGGTTGGATCCCCTGGTATATAGACACCCAAACATTCTTTCAAAGAATAATGAGCAATTCCTGAAGTAACTTAGATTGTAGGATTATGAAACTATTTAGTTATTAAATTCCACCGATTTCGCTTATATTTTATGATTTTAAAGACATTGAATCTTGACCAAATAACACAAGAAATAACGCAAATATCTCTGTTTTAGACAAATGCATAGTTCGTAATGAATTTCCAAGTTTTCAAGTGCAAATATTAACCTACTTTTTTTTAAAAAAAAATATTTTGAAATATAATATTACTGCGAAAATTGTTTAAATGATAAAATTTTCAAAAATTGATGTCACAAAAATGCATTATCACAATTTATCAAAAAAAAGTGTGGCTTAAATAATATTGCCTTACTTATAGTTCAAATTGTGTTTTGATATTAAATTTGGTTAAATCTTAAAATATATTTCTATGTTTTCACCAACTTTAAAATTTTGCAGAGGTACTCTTAAAAATTATATTTTTGATACGAAATATATGAGCAGATAAAATATTTTCTCCCCATAAAATTAGAATACATTGCTTGACATTATGGCTCAGTATAAAACATAATTTGCATATAGAATTGTACAAATGCAACTCGCAAATTTTCCATTTTTTGTATTAAGACAAATTGATTAGTAGATAGTGTACCTACTAATAAAGCTACAAATATAATTAATTTATTTTGGATTGTGCGTACCTTGCAACAAAACTCAAAATTATGATTGTTAATTTGTTTATGTATATTTTGTTTTGCTTTATTCGTGGATGACTGGAATAGTTTTATTGAAAGAGATGCAGCAGCACAAAATGTTTTATTCTTAGATTGAGTATCCGCTAAATAATCACTTCTAGAAAAATAAATTGATATTAGAATACGTGACTTATGGTTGTGCAGTAGAGTAAGTAAAAAAGTAGAAAAAAAAACAACATTGTGAATATGTTTCTAATGTTATTTAAATATATAACTTATTGATGTTAAATACTATATTTGTAAAATTTAACTACATTAATTATATTTAAAATTTCAAGAGAGTATTCGGACTTCTTACATAAAGAATTGCTTATGTACACTTAAGTTACACTATGAAGAGTTATAAATTGAAAGAAAAATAAGTTCATAATTGATAATTCAAATATATAAAGTCACCAAATTCTGTATGAAAAAAGATATAATAATATATTGAATTAAAAGATCTGTGACTAAACTTGCAAACTGCTAAGCAAAGCTCTACTAACTTAAAATTAATTTTCGTAGTTGCATCTTATATAATCTTATAAAAACAAGCAAATGTTATATAAAAATGTAAAAACAAGCAAAGATTTACTATGCACAAACAGTTATATTCTTGTACATGGTAAAAAAAACTATAGATGTGGATTTTTTAGTGACTTTAAAAATTATTTCCTACTAATTCTTTTCGAATGGCGCGTGCTTGATGTCTAATCCTTCACTACAACAAGGCGCAGCTTGTCCTTTTTGGACCTTGCGCCACAAAACCCAGCCAACGAACCTTCACTACAACAAGACTGAAAACTGTTGTTCCTTTATAGTTACCCAATAGGCACCTGTGAAACAATCGCGGAGGTGAGTAGCATCGTCAACGTCATACCACCAAGAAGAGTGATGTGATGTGGGTGAACCACATTCATTCATCATTTCAGAAGAAAACACAGAAAGAAAGGTACAGATATGTCCGAAACGGGGTTGGAACACGGCCCCTTTAACCTATGAATCAGAATGCTAACTTCTCAATCAGCTATTTCCAACGCTGGTTCTCAATATCATAAGACTTACTTTTATTTTCGTTTTATTGATTTTGTGATTTGGTTACCTATCTTACAATTTTAAAGTGGTTGCAAAAATAAGATTTTTAAGATATTATTTGACATAAAACCTATAAAATAAACTTTGCTTTTAATTCGGTAAATGATTCACTCAATTTAAAACAATCTTCAATTAAAAATGTCCTTTTTTCAAATTCGCTACAATAAAAATTATTGCTAAATTGTAATATTTTAAATACAAATTTTCCACTGAATTTTATGTATCATCTTTAAAAATTTCTCGAAGCCATCTTTCAAAAAATCTGGATTTATCTTATGTCACTGTGACATTAAAAATAAAATGCAATTTTATGTAACAAAAATACATTTTTTTAAGAAAATATAATGAAAGTATTGAAACATTGTTGAGTTTTTTTTTAGATAGTGTTGTTCAAATGAGACTAATCTACTTTATACTGATTCCTTTCTGCAGAAATTCATATTCAAATAGGAAACTGAATATAAATTAGTCAAAAACTATTTTTGAACAATTCTTTTTGAAAAATTATGTTTGTTAATTTGTATTCGTAGATGATAGAAATGCTTTTATTTGAAGAGTTATATACGGACAAAATGTTTTATCCTTAGAATTCAGCATCTGCAAATAATCACTTCTAGAAAAATAAAATAATGTTGTTAAAATACGTGAGTTATGCTTACGCAATACAATGCTATAAGAGTAGAAGAAAACAAATACCATAACTATCAAACAAATACAAATGCCTTAGAAATCGTGGGGAAAATATTTCGGAATAAATATGCTGCATTATTTTGGCTATGATTTTTATGCTACTGAAATTATCTTTCTTCTATTTCTTTTCTATAACTATAAATGTTTAACTAATTTGGTAGAGTTTGAAAATACCGTATATAAGTCACATCCAATAATCCAAGCTCCGTGTTATTTGGGTAAAATATTCTTTTAAGCTGCTTTAGTAGGAGTTATTTGCGTAAAGTAAACAAAATAAATGAAAAATCCTTATTTATGAATTCAAATTTTTACACTAGATTATAAATTTTACTTTTTATATCGTTCGCTATTTTAGCTTAATGTATACACAAAAAATAGCTTTTGAAATCATTGTTGTTGTCTTTACGTTTTGAATAAAATCTACAAACTTCAAACACAAGCATCAAAATTTTAATTTTTTATTTAAATTTTATCTATTTGAGTTTTGTGTTGTGACTATCATATATACAGTTAATTGGATTACTGTGAAATGTTTTCAGCTGCTTATTTTTTCAGCTGCCTATTTTCGCCAGCTGCAAAACTGAGAAACATGCAATAGACACTTCATAATTTTTAGCCACAGTTAAGCAAACAGATTGGCATTTTCCTCTTTACGACGTACAAGGGGCATGAATTTATTTAGATCTTAATGGACATAGACCCGCTCAACACAAATGTCTTAGATTTTATTGGGATTAGAGTTTGATATTACCAATTCATGAGAACAAAGCTTTTCCCACCAGATCATCAAAGCCAAATCAATTTAAGTAAAATTTTGAAATATCATTAAAAATTCAAAATTTTATTTAAAATATTTATAAATAAATAAATATTTGAACTGAAGTATTTCAAACTTTTATTCCATCTTAATGGAGGAATAGAAATTGGTGATAACTTTAAGTTCCTATAAATTAAAATAATTAGACTTCCTAATTTAAAAACATTAATTGACTGATTTATAAAAATGGTCATAAGTTCTGGTGAACTTTGAAATAGAGTTAGAAAGTGTTTCCTTTAAATACATTGCATGAGAAGGTTTAAAATAGACTGGAAACAGTATATATATTTTTAAAAAAAAATTATGATTAAAAAGGGTGAAAGCAAAATTAAAATTCAAAAATGCCGCCTACTCTGTCTAGTGTTTAACATGCTTGACTGCGGATAGGGAGATCTGGGTTCAAATCCGTGTTCTGGCATGGATGTACTTTCTCTCTCTATCCTATCTTTGTCCTTTCCTTTGTATGAATGGAGTATAAATAGTTGCCTACCCTATAAATGGGTTCCTATGGCATGTGTATTCAGAGGTCAAGTCAGTCTTCTGCCCTTGTGGTTCCTCTCCGAAAAAGAAGCTGCATACTACCCTATGCCAGATCTTCTGGACCTGGTGTGGGCTTTCCTGCACCAGGGGTATAAGCAACACACATACAAAATTCAAAAATAACCACATTTGCTCATTGAAGTTGCAATAAAAAATTTTGTTAAAAATGGTTGTTTAAAGGATTTCCCAAAAAAATTATAAACATTACAAAAATAAATTTTGGTAATTTAGTTCTGAAAAAAATCATTAATATCAAATTAATATTGCTAATCAGAAATTTGGTATCATTGTAATATATCATCAATAATTAAAAATTCTTATTTCTATTCTGAAGAAGAAACGTAATTAAATGTATTTAAAAAATATATTCATTAATTTTACAAGATTATTTCTTTGGAAAAAACATCATACAATACGTTAAAATATACGTGACTTATGTTCACGTAATCCAATCTGTTTTAAAAAAATAAAATAACGAAAAACAGAAATTACACAATCATGAGCTAAAATAGAAATTTTTCGAGGGGGAGCAAATCGAATCCACCATATTGCATTACTTGCTCTTTCTACTTTCTTTATCTCATTTACTTATTTATATGTGGTTCAGGTTATCTTACATCAGGCTGAAGATTTAAATTAAACGGAAAAATACTCCAGAAATGCAATAAAAGGAACAATAAATATCCGCCCAATAATCCAAAGAGTGTTTTAAAGTAACGTGCTCTTCTACAGTATTTTCAAGAAATACAATAAAAAATAAATTATTCTAGCTAAGGAAAATTTAACTGAGAAGAAATAAGTTTTATTCGATTGTTTTTTCATATTAGTTTTACAATAAATTGCTCTTCCATTTTTTTTATTTACTATTACTAGAATATCATTTAAAAATTAGAATTTTATCCAATGAAAATAGAATAGTTTTCGAATGGAACGTTTATTTATTTTCACAAGCTTTCAAAATGTAATATACCATTATACGTTTTTGGAACTTAAATTTCTCCAGATTTTGAGATTTAAATTTTAACATTCTATGAATTTTTGATAAGCACTCAGGGAGTTTAGGCATTAGTTAGGGTATTATTTGAGTCAAATTTTTTGAATTGGTATTTTGTATTTGTACCTCACACATTTTAATCTTGAGACATATTTCCCTTAAGGAATCTTTTATCTCATTAAAGATCCTACAAAAGAATCGAAAGCTTTGACATTCATCATAAATATAGTAATGAGTTAACGCTTGTGTGAAAGGCTTTAAATATGAAACTTAAAATAAATTTTTAATTTATCAATGATTAGAATAATAGTCCTAATTTTTTTTAATTTAACTATTCTGAATGTAAACTTAAAATTTCTCGGCGTCTTATTCATTCATTCATTGTTGTGCCTTTAAACAGAGAATTCATTCATTGTTGTGTCTTTAAACAGAGAATTCATTCATTGTTGTGCCTTAAAACAGAGAATTTTTAAACCAAGAATAATTATTTTATAATTGGATGCTGATTTTCATTTCATTTTAATCTGCAGATTACGATTATTGAGGTTCTGTAATTTGATCGATGATTTTCACAGCTTTATATACGGAAGACATAAGCATTTGTGGGAGAGGGATCAGTTTACTTGAAAAAATATATGTAAGAAGAATTAGCTTAAATTTCGAATTTTAATTGCATTCTATTTGCAGTTGTTTTGTGTTCAGCGGGTAGTAAATTTCATTCATTACTTTTAATAAAAGCATTCTTATCTCTTGGAAATAGTATTCATGGAAAACAAATTTTCTTTCTTAGATAACTACTTCCAAGTATTTTTTATTAATAGATAAAATGGTTCATAACAAGTAAACAAAATTTCAGAGCTTCGTTTGGCACATCAGGTTGATACATTATTGAATGATTTCAATAAATACTAACATAACTCTACTTAATTTATTTAGATTTATATTTTTCAATGGAGAAATGACAAAAAAATAATTTTAACTATTAATTATATTTATTTACATTTTTATTTACTTTTAATTCACTTTATTTTTTTAGTTATATCTTATAATAAAATGTGTAAAAATTAATTATTTAAACATACACGTTGTTTTTCATATTTTATTCGCAAAACGCTTAGATCACTTATTCTATAGCCGCTTTATATTATATTGTGTTGAAAATATTCTATATGCTTTAATTATTTATTCCCTTCTTTATTTATTTCTATGATTATTATTATTATCTCTTTTTTTATTTATTATTTTTATTTTTATTATTAACATTTATTATTATTTATTTTTATTATTATTGTTAATTATTATTTTTTTTCTTTAATTATTAATCTCATTTTTAATTATATCTAGAGAGAGAGAGAGAGTTAATACTTACTTTATGAAGAGTTTAAAACCCTAAAGGATCCATACACCTACAAATACAATTTTACACGAATAAGGAAAATGCAAAATGCTGAAGTATCTCAATAATTTAAAAATCTTAACAGTGAAAGTAAAAAGAAGTCCTCTTACAATTTTAAAAAATTACTTTGCTTTAAAAGCTTTAAAAAAATTATTTGATTGCATAATACAAAATCATGAACTCATAACGATTTGAATGTAACAATATTAATAAAAAAGAGAGAAAACTATTTGAAAGGAATTTCAATGATTTGTCTGAAATTTTCTTTTAAATGTTTCAAATATCTTATGATTAAAGTGGTAAAAATATTTTATTTATTTATTTAAAACTTTTATAAATTTTATTTGAATATTATAGAAATAATATAATCCCAGAAAATAATACATCTAGTGATAAATACTTCTCTTTGCGTAATCGGATATGGGAAACAAATAACTCAAGTCAAATGCATACAAAACCTTGAACAGCTTAGCTTTGGAAATATAAATCTGCCACATTACAATCTTCCTGAGCTTATTTTCTTTATTTATTCTTTTCTGTAACGTCAGTCAGCATTCAATAAAATAGAAGATCTATGCTGCTCTCAACTCTTGTAGAAGAATTTAACAGAATGCAATAAATGTGAATCGAATACAGGATCTATATGAACAGGAAGGAAATAATTCGAATAGAATTTGAAGTTTCAGAACTTTTTCCTTTTACAATTTTTTTCGTTAGAAAGAAATAAGGACATACTATTTCTCACGTCAAAATCTTTAATCGAAACAAAATCCTACCTTTGAAAATTTTCATCAAACTAATGAATGAACTTCTATTATAAGTCCATTATCAGGGTTTCGGAAAAAAAATTTAGTTTCTAATTGTAAATTTTTTTATGTTAATTTTAATCTCATTATAGTTTATTTTTTAAAACCCATGTGCTATCCAAAGGGGAATATTATTACAATCTTATTATAATGATGTCAAATTGCTAATTAAGTAATCTAATTTAGATTTAAAATGGTTATTTTGCTTTGAAGTAATAAATAAACTCATAAATATCTATATATAAATGTCCTGTATCATTCTTTTCACTTTTGAGCTATAGTATCACATTATAAAAGCTACTATATAAGACTCTTTTAGATATTATAAACTGTATAAGACTATATATATAAGGAGGCTTTAAAATCTCCTAATAGTAAAATTAAAAAGTTACTGTTTCATATTAGAAACAAATAGCGATACAAAAAATATCGATTACAAAGCTGTAGAACCAACAACGATTTAGCGCTAATAGTATGCGCAGAGGCATGCAATTAAAAAGAACGAGTACATTGCTTACTGGTTTGCGCATGAGTTCTTTCAACGAAACACGCATAAAAGAAAACTAATTTTTAGAATATATATATATAGAAAACTAATTTTCATGTGTAACAAAACCACTTGCGAGTTTTTTCACTCATTTCTTCTTCAACCGCAATAAAAGGTAAATGAAGAAAAATCATATCCATTTTGACACGTTGCGTTACATAGCATTGTAAAATTTTGCACACAGAATGTACGCGCTTGTGTATATTCTGTACGCAAATTACGCACGCGCGTATCCTTCTTGTATCTGCATAAGATGTCGCGTTTCTTAGAAAATCACTGCTGAGTTTATAACTTTGTAGCAGACTATTTTATGCATGGTGGTTAGCTTTCGATGTAATCAAAGCATACGAAATAATATCATGTTTAATACTCAAGATAGATTAACAATTTTACCACATAGGGTGCCGTATGTTGTTTTGTCTCATAACCACATTTATAAGATTACCTTGGCAATATTTGATGCTACCAATACAACTAAGAGTGTGTTTCAGTACTATACTGGGCACTTTATGCTTATCTAATAAGAACACATCACCATTTTGCAAAAATGCATAAATATTTTTAACAGATTTTTATGTAATGATATTTCAATGAATCAAACTGTTACTGAATAAAATTTAAAATGAAAAAATTTCTCACAAATCTTTCAATAAGACCAACATTTTCATTCTTCATACATTTCATTGGATTATATTTCAAATATTTAATATGATTTCATTCACAAATTTTGTTTAATGCAAATATTTTTATTTATGAAGTATCTTTTAAATAACATTATAGAATGAAAAGAAAATCATATCTCTGTGAACATGAGGAGATTTTTCAACCTTACTTCATTTTTATTTCTCTTGACTACAAGAATGTTTGTCATATTAAAATGTGTGAAAACAAGCATTTTTTTCTATGTAATAAATTTTTATTGATGATTATTTGAATCCAAATTGTTAATAACATATCTTAGCAAACTTCAACAATAGAAAAAGAAAATGCATTTTACCATCATAATTAAAGTCTTTTCAAATTAATATCTTTAACTATAAACTTCTTTTTTCATAAACAAAATGTCTGACAGGAAACTATGTTCGTTACGGCATTAAGTGCTATACCAACAAAAATGTCATTTTATTAAATTAATACCAATACTGTTTTATTTTCTTTGATCAGGTAACTGGTAATATCTATATACTTGGACTAGTAGTTTTTTTTTCTCTATCCGTTCATATTAAGAATTATTGTGTCTTAACACGGGTATAAAAGCAGAAATGACTCGTTATCAAAGCTTATAATGTTTTCAATATTTGATCCTGAAATGTTTTAATATTCCATTATTAATAGTTGTGCAAAACTATTTCTTCTATTCTTCACGAATCTGAATACTTAATTTATGTAATTTAAGTAGAAACTAAATATTTGAATTAAAAATTACGATTTTAGTTTCTTTTATCCATCTTTCATTTACAATCATAAAAAGTCAAATTTTAATTTTGGCCAAATCTCACTATTTGATTTCACATAAAAAAAATAATTTTAACTAAAAAACTGAGGTATTGACGGATATTTCTCCTTCTTCTATATAATATTATTATATGAATTTTTTTATTTCGCAATAAGATTTGAAGTTTGTTTTGGTATCCTATAAACTAAGACAAAATATAAAATTTCAAGTAGATGACAAAAAAAGCATAAATGTTTAATGAAGCTCTTAATTAATATTTTTTCTTTAACTCTAATGAGTTTAATTTAAATTTTATTCAAGTTTTATAGATATAAATATCAATTTGCTTATTGAAAGACCAGTATCGATATCTTCACGTCTGGAGTTTGAGTGCAACTCTCTCTTCCAAAACTTTTTATACCTATAAAATAGATAAGAAATAGATAAGATTCTATATCTATGAAATAGATAAGAAATAGATAAGATTGTACACCTATGAAACAGATATATAATAGATAAGATTCTATATCTATGAAATAGATAAAAAAAATATATAAGATTCTACATTATATGAAATAGATAAAAAAAATAGATAAGATTCTATATCTATTAAATAGATAAGAAATAGATAACTTTTTATACCTATAAAATAGATAAGAAATAGATAAGATTCTATATCTATGAAATAGATAAGAAATAGATAAAAAATAATATGAAATAAATAAGATTCTTTTGCTATAAATGTAAATGATTTCCTTTTGTTCTTTCCAGAAAGTTTCCATTTATTTCTAATATTACATTTTCGTACATTTAATTAATCTTAATAAAATAGTTTTCCTTGTTTCCATATTTTCTCTAATGGAAGTAATCAACACGACTTTAAAAATAATGATAAGAATTTTCTTTTGTTTTTAGATGTTATTCATTATTTTCCATTTCATTGCTTTCCAGCTTCATGAATGTGAAATGTGATTTTAATAGCTACTCCTTATTAAAAATATAAAATGGTCTTTTATTTAATGGCGTAATTATTAAAACTAGTTATTGCATATTCTAGTGTGAAAACATTTCATTGTATCCAATTCAACAGGAAATTTTTAAATCATACATTCTTTAAAGAACGGTATTACTTTCATCAAAAAGTACTTGTTACACCTTATTCTAATAAAAAGTTATTTATATGCAAATGACTGCCTAACTATAATTAAAAACAAACACCTAGCATAAAATGTAATTTTTAAATATGTATCAAAAGTTTATTTTAGTGTGATTTTACAGTATTCATTTCCCGTTGAATAATACTTGAAAGTTATAACAATTTTGTCATAATAAAAATTAATTTAAAAAACATTTTTGACTTATATTATTATTGTATTACAAAATGTAAAAATAGATGAGCTTAAATTCATATAAAATTACAAACCAAAGACATCAAAAGAAATATGTAAATCTAATGCATTTTAATTTTTTAAAATCATTGAATTCTAGTAGAAAACAAATCTTGCGTGCAGAAACGAATCGAAATTTGATTAATTAATTACATTTTTATCATAAACCAGTGAATTTGGAATGTTTCCAAAATTAATAGTATACAAATAAGTTTAAAAAATTTTAAATGCATTTTGATTTAAATTAATTAAAAACTATTACCGTAATAAGTATTGTACATTAATATTTTAACAGAGATGGAAAAGATCAAGGATTCGTTATACCATTCAAACAAAACAGCACTGAAGATTTTCAAGAGACTATTGAAAAAGATTCAAAACCTACCAGCAGAAATCTTTGTCTTGAGCAATAATCGCAAACCCCTAAAACTGGAAAAATGAAATGTATAGATGATTTCAATATTTATGTGATAAAATTATTATTTTAATATAGAAGCATAAGCCAGAAAAATTTCATTGACCTTAACTTCGAGCAAGAATCACAGACCCAGTTTTCAAGGAAAGAAGGAGATTTGTAAAAATAAAAATACTTTCTTTTCGCTAAATGAAATGAGATCTCACGTACAGATCAGATAAAAAATAAAATCAAACAGGAATAGAACACAAAAAATATTCTAGTTACGAAATTATTTATGTATTAAAGTCGGAACTCCTTATATCAGCATCCGAAAGAATTATCAATTTACGGCATAATGGAGAAAACAAAAAAACGCTTGTTGGAAATGAGCAAAATTATGTTTTTCAAAAATCAAAAAAGAGTAAATATAATTGTCTTCTTTTAAAAATATTGATGCCAATTGATACCCCATATATTTTTCGCTTACCATACATATGACAATAAGATACACATAGGTGACAAGTATAAAATATCAAAAATACTATACACTTCCTTCCTTGAGTTGAGTGGGATTCCGGAGCGTGCACAAAGTAGGATAAATAAGTTCAAATCAGCATTAATTAAGGTTTAATTTAATTACAAATGCAGAAATCAAACTCTTTAAAATGTAGCGTAACATATATTTAAAGTTAGCCAGAAGCTATTTTCTTCATATACTTTTCATCCCAACTGCTCTAAAGAGCAAGGGGGAAAAATTCTACTGTCATACTAAATAAAGATTTTATTTGTATAAATTGTAACTGTGATATAATGCAGACTAAATTACTTAAAAATCGATTTTACTCTAATCAATAAAAATATATGTATGAAAAAATGGTTTTTAAATACATGCTATTTTTAAAATGTTAAATAAATTTTAATTAATAAAATAACAGAGATGTGAACAAACTTTGACATTTATGTATGTAATAGTTATTTTCTTAAGTTTAGAAGTTTTCAAGTATAATTTCCTTTTTTCATTTCTAAATATTATCCTACATTTTATAAATTATGAATGATTTCCTTTTCCACATTCTGAAACTTTGTCTTTATCAGTTGCAATAATCATTTTACAAGAACTCGATCTAATTTTTTTAGCTGCCAGCTCATCCTATATTAAAACTCAGAGCTATTGGCAAAGTCAGTATGACATTTTGAATTAGTTTAACTATATTATTGATTTCACACTCTCTTCTCTATTTTACGAATTATTAAAGATTATTTATCCCGTATATACAGAAACCTAGTGACATAAAATATTTTCTCTCTTTTTTATATTTTTCATTCATTTTGTTAATTGTTTATTTAAAGAAATATGTATATTTATGTAATTTATTTTTTTACTGCAGAGTCATATTATTTTCAATGGTACTTACTCACTTTAAAAAACAATGCCAAAGAATTTAACTTCTGTATTAGCATCAATACTTTTGGACAAATTTCTAATCCAACTAATATTTCAGATCAATCTGTTCTTCAAATGCATAAATGTCTGAACTATTGAAATTTCCAAACCTATTAAACAACGTACGTGACATACAACCTTAATAGTAACTTACTCTAGAATTAAAACAGAAGCGAAAGTTATTAAATATAGAAATGATGAACCTCTATAACGAGAAAATCCAGAGAGAAAAGGATACGGAAATAGCATCTGCTTTTGTTTTCCCCATAGACTTTTGTTTAGGTTGCTTCCATTAAAGCACTGATTCTCTTTTGTTGTATTAACCACTTCATCGAACAATAAACAGTAAAAGATGAACTCAACAGTAGTAAGCAATAACATCAAAATCGAGTGAGTAAAAAACATATATAAAGTACTTTTACAGACACATTAAAGATACTATTATATACCAAAGTACTGTAGCAAGTACTCAATAACCTTTCACCACTCTGTTTATAAAAATCTTAAACCTCTCGAGTAAGAACCTCATATAGTAAACGATTTGAAACAATATCATAAAAATAATATAACATATAAATATATTGAAATATTAGATTTAACGAATTACGTAAAAGCAATTAAAATATATCCTACTGGATTGTATAACGTAAATTTAAAATCAAAACTGTGAAATCTTACTTGAAATTGCATGTGTATAAATAAAGCTAAATAATTACATTTTAATAGAGTAACTGAAATGATGCACTCTAAATCTAAATTATAAACTATTAAATTTAAAATATTAAGATAACTCAAAAATGTTTAAAAAATTACGTTTAAAAATATGTAATGAATTTTGGCGAAAATTAATTAAAAATTCATGAGAAATGAAAATATAAGAAGAATTTCAAAGCATAATTAAATGCTTATTGGGAATGAAATTTAAAGGAAATACTATTAAAATCTTTCAATATACTATTAAATCATGCAAATGCAGTTTACTATCCATGTTTTTATATTGAAATAGAAGGCAGAATCAAAAAAATGAAATATATAGTTAGCTAATTATAGTATAACATAAAATAATAACAATTAGGCCATTATACATTAGACTTTCTAATGCAGGATCTAAAATAATGTGTGTATGTTAAATCCTATTCACAAATCATAATGTATTACAAACTATAAAAATTATAAACTTTTAGAAAGAAAACAAAATTGTAAATTTTTTCTTGAGGAAGTTATAAACTTGATGAAATAATAAGTTTTATATTAATAAAATATTTTTTAAATCTTTATAGATATATAAGCTGAGACCAAATTGTCAGCCTAAGTGCTCTGACTTTCATCTCAAAATTTCATAGGTTTAAATGTTTGTACAGATTTATAGGGGTACAAATTTCACTTTTAAACTGTAGTT
>JAPDSC010047405.1:57732-81360 GCA_026290005.1 Latrodectus geometricus
TTGTTACACACAGTCACATGCTGATGATTCATGTGGTTTCTAATGAACTCCGGAAAGTCTTGTTTCAGAAATCATATTATTCTGACGTCGTGGTTCGATTTCCTGATTAATATTTTGTGGAACTTTTACCGTTAGTTTTCAGCTCTTAATATCCGTTACGTATGTAAATTACAAAAATATAAATGAATACTAATAAAAATGTTAGTGAATTTTATACTTAATTAAAGCTACGAATTAAAATATTTCTTTAAAAAAATTAAATTTATAAACACATATTTAATTCCAAAATAAAACAAGATACGGAATTTAATTTGCACCAAAATCCCAGACTTCAAATCAAATTCCTAAGCTAAACTTAGAAAATACGTAATTATATGTTTGTGCTCGACATATTTAGAAATAATAAGCTTTATATAAAAATTTATATATATATATTCTCTATTATATATTCTCTATTATATATATATAGCTCTCTATTAAAATTCTGAGAAATACAGTTGCCATTTTGAAACTCTCGCAATTATTTCAAAGTAGAAGGGATTTAAAATACGTTTTTCTAGCTATTTTATGAGAAATACACAAATATGAAATGCTTCTTATTAAAAACTTGCTCTTTGGGGGTCACAAAATGCTATGTATTGAGATGCCTAAATGGAAAATGTATTCCAAATATCATGTGAAATATCTTTTTGCAATAATTCAATTTAGCATTGAAGATTCATTGAGGAAATACTCATGCATGATACTTCTATTGTCGCTATAATTAAAAGCAACAGTTTCATTTATATATATATATAAATATATATATATATATATATATATATATATATGACACTGTAAAATGTATATAAATTACTCTAAGCAAATAAATTTCATAAAGTTGTTTCTTCCTTACTTCTTAAAATATTGATTATTGAAATATTTCAAATATTTTATAGACGCTCAATATAACAAAACTAGAATGTTGTTAACAGATTTTTTGGTTACAAAAAATTATTGATTCAAATTTAATTACGTCATCAATTTCAAGTAAAGAAAAATTATATGTAAGAAAAATATGAGAAACATAGTAGACAATAAGCTAATATTAGGTTTGAAAAAAATTGTAATAATAAAAACGAATCAACCAGCACAAATTTATTTTCCCTTATGCACTGTAAACCTTTTACTATACATTTAATTTTTAATAGTAAATCACTATTTTTTACCAATGAACAAAACACATGTTTTTTATTTTGGGATTTTTTTCAAAATGTAGAAGTCTTACGGGATATGAAAATTAAATTTCAATATAGTGATGAAGTCCAATTATTTTTTGCGCAGGTAATTAAATTAATACGAACCATGAATGAATAATAAATAAAGTGATTATTAATTTTAAATCTGAAACATTAAAAATTATTAAAAGATTAAAACTTTTAATAATTTAATCTTTAATTAAAGATTAAATCTTAAATTACTGAAATATTAAATCTAAAGATATTAAAAATTAAACTGAAAGAATATAAAATATTTTGGAAACAAAGCAAAAATATTAAAATTTATGAAACCTTATTAAATGTTTAAAAAACTACTCTAATAACTAATACAAACATTTAATAGATATTTTCAAAAATTTTGTAGCAATACCGCCAATTAAATATTACAAATAAAATAGTAAATTGTGTTTCAAATCAAAAAGTTAATTTACTTATTCACATGTATAATCACATAAGTATCCGAGAGATGTTGTAATTAAGTAGATATTTTGTTTTTATTTTAATTATCATTGTAAAAAATGTTGTTTGGATGTTTAATGATGTCTTAAATGTGATTTTAGTAATTTTTTTATTGTTTTCATGACCTTATTCATTTAAGAACAGAAATCAAATTATACTATAAAATAAAATTATTAAAAAATATTCAAATTCCTTTAATTGTTGGAATCTTCAACTTGAAATCACGTAAAATAAATAATAATTTAATTAGTTTAGTCTATTTTAAATGCACTTCGTCAATAATATTATATGCACAAAAAAAAAAAAAGATTTGCAAAATAATATGAAAGTACCAAGAATATCACATAATGTTTTTTATGGAAGACTGCAAATTTAATGTTGAAATTAGCAATTTTCTTTGAGGAAGTGGAATAACAAAAGTAGACCATAAACTAAGTTCTTAAAACAATACAGAATTTTTACGCGCTGTCTGAAGAATTCCATTTTGTCATTCGCGAATATGGATATGCAAAATGACATTATAATTTTTTTCTATATAGCCGATTCTGACCTAGATGAAATTGAAACATTTTATTTTAAGATATATCTTTAAAAAAATATATATGCATTTAACCATTAAGTTTTCAGCAGCTAGAAAAGTTTTCTAAAATTTTCCATTTCAGCAAAGAAAAAAATTTTTTTAAGATGAATCAGTGATAGAAAGAAGTATTTATTTTAGTGTTGATAAATTTGGAAAACATTTATAAAAAATGAATAAAAACTTTGTTAAATAATTTGGCAATATATAAAACTATATTTACAATATTTATAAAAAAATGAAAGTCTTAGATTTAACTATTGCAAACACCTAACTATTTGAGTAATAATAAAAACAGCAAACAAATACTTAGATTAATGAAGAAAACATTTTATGTTAGATTGTTTCAACACTCGATAGAAAAATACAAAAAATTATCAAATAACTAGAGACAAAATATTAAAACTATGTGCAAACCAGTGTAAATTACGAAAATCAATAGTTTAATTAAATGTTATATTTTTTGTTTGTTCATAATATTATTAATTGCGAAGAAGTAATGGGAAAGAAATCATAGTTAATTTATTAAAATATTATTTTTGAAGAACAAATTTCAATTTTAGAAATAACTAATTAATAAAATTTTAAGTTATTTTTATTAATTCTAGGGACAGCTGCTTATTATGAATATTCAACTCCTTTTACTTTAAATTCATTAACAAAAGTTTTCCTTGTTTCTGAATCTTAATGACTAAGAAACGTAAAGTCAATTAAGTTAAAATTTGAAGAAAACACTTTTCAAATCCCTTTTTGTATATACACATTTTATTATTTTTTATTTTATATATTAAGATGCAGTAGTGATTTTTTTCTTTATTTTTCATTATTTTATGACAATATAAAAACCTGTTTTTAACTACTTAATTGTGAAATGACTGATGACTTATTCATTAAATTCATTCATTATATTCATGGTATTCAGCAAAGATATTACATTATTAACTTAGTTCATTTCTTATTATAATTTATAACAATTCTTTAATCATAGAAATAAAATATTATATTAAAACGAAATGTAAAAATTTATATTTGCATCATATAAGAGTTCTTCAAAATAGCCTTTACACACAGTTATTTCAGTGTAGAAATCACGATAATAACGAGAAAAATTACAAAATATACTACATAAATTGAAATTTTTATTGATAAAAAGCAATTTTCGTTAGATAAAAATTTACTCAAAATTTATGTATGAATATATTTCTCTGATTAAAAAATTCAAATATTATGTAATAAAGGACTCTTAAATGATGAAGCATGAAAATTATGGGGAATATTCAAATTGTGTTCATGACTTCAAATATATTAAAATCATATATCTTTTTGGCGTAAAATATTTATTAGTGATAAATAAAGATATATATTAAAGATATAATTTAAAAACTTATTTCAAAATCTTTGTTCTACCATGATGAATAAATTTATTCATAAATTAGATGATTTTGGTTTTCATGAAAAGTGTTTATCTTCAGGGGAAAATTGAATGAATGGGGAAAATAAATACATCTATACAATTCTTTAATGATATTTAATATTTACCTGACTTTGTTTGAAACATAATTTGAAATAAAAAAATGATCTATCACATTTACAGCCGTATTCACCAACCAGAGTTAAACGAGGTTTCAGGGTAAAGGGCGAGTTAAGTTATGAAACGTTATTCACCACGACAAAAACAGCGATTAACTCGCCTATATGGATCCCTAGAATAACCCTACGATATCGGAGTGTTAGCGCCGAGTCAGCAAAAAATGGCGGACTTAAGCGATATGTTTGTTGACATTGACGTGGAAGATTGCTAGCCAATCAGAAGCCGTCTTACATGTCGTGTTCGGTTAACTCCAACGTTGTTTTACACGGGAATTTCCCCGCTTCGTGAATAAGAATCGGCGAGTCATGCTAGAGTTGAGTTATATCCGAGATAGGCTACACTCAAGTTAACCCGTGTTTGGTGAATACGGCCGTTAGATCTATTAAAAGCAAATTAATTATGGTATGGAGTGCTAGAAATTTCCTTCGATTTATGATTAATTTTAAATCAATGTCAAAATATTCATGCTTTAAAATAAAGTACTGATTCATAATAGATTTCTATATGTGTTTCCCATTTTGTCGCTAAAAAATATCAGTTCATGAAAATTTGCAAAGGGGAAATAATATTTTACTTTCATAAACACAATCTTTTTAAAACTTTATGCTGAAATTATTCAACCTAAGTTTTGTCAAACAATATTAAATGAAACAATGAACAATTCATTTACTGAAAATATTTGAACAACTTTAATTGAAATCACTTTAAAATGAGTAAAGATAAATTGTGAATTTCAAATTAATGCTCTGACTCCTCTTATCAATAAACCCATTGTGTAAGTAGATTGTCACTAATTTAAATTCATTATACACTTTCTATTAATTAAGGACCACTCAATGATTTAAGTAATCACAAGTTTTAGAATTTTAGCAATAAAAAATAATGAGTTTCATGAAAATTAAAGTTTTGCTGAGTTACTTATTTTCTTTCAATTATTTTCTATCAATTTAAAAAGCTTTTTTTCCCCCAACTTGGTGAACTTTTGCACAATGGTTTAAATATTTGTAAGAGAGACTTTAAAATTACAGAAGTGAGATTACTTTGTGTCTTAAAACTTCACACACTGCGTTTTCGAAGTCAGTTTTAATTAATTTGCGTTATAATAATGTAATCAATACCATAAAAAGAATGAGTCACGCCCTTAGAGGAACTTTTAATCAAATTACGAGCAATGCAAATATCAGTGATGAAAGCTTTATGGTATTAATGTGTCAACTTGAGTGCGACAAATATTTGCGGAAACTATTTTTAGTTCACTTTTATGTAATGTGTATTACACAAAATTCTCTTTAAATAGTTTAGATGAAATGACTTCTTTTTCTTGATAGTTACGTCATAAACCCTTTATTTTTGATTTAGTTATAGTTTAATAAAACAATATAAATACATTATTTTGCGAGATTATTATAAATCAGTTTTTTAGAATTAAAAAGTTTTTTGTGCAATTTTTATAATTGTGAAATTATTTTTCAAAATACAGTCAGCTATAAAATATCTAACATATTTTGATGTTTATTATGACATAAAATAATAAGGATATAATCAAACGTAGGTGATTTATTCATAGAATAACTTATATTTATTTTGTTTGTTTTCCTAAACAATTATTTAAGTCTGAGTCATTTTTATTTTGTATATATCGCTTACAAGTGTTATTAATTGTAGCCAATTTTCTTTCTCATATTGAATATCATTTTGTGTATTGTTTGTGGGATCACCTTATGTAATACTACGCATTTTAAGAAAACTGGGAATCACTTTAATGATTTATAAAGATTACTTCATTCAAAAGAAATACTTCCAGCGTAATACAGGATTATAAACACAAGAGTTGACATATTAGTCCATAATTGTAGCAAAATCGACTAACTTTATATTTCCCTTATGCCAAAGATTAAATTTGTAGAAGTTCCTTGAAAAGGAGCGCGAAATTTTTTGAATCTGTGTAACTATTATTTAAATCCTTTCTCATTTAAATATTATTTAATTATAACTAGGAATAAGCTTCATAGATCTTTTTGACAGAGAGTAGTGATGAGACAAGTAAGCGAAATCTTGTAAAGTTTTCAAATTCCATAATTTGATATTGTTTTCAGAAAGCATTTTCTGATGTTAATTGGCCATTTTCAAATGTTGAAAAAGAGGAGAATCTGGAAAATTTTCAAATGCCCGACCCCTCAGATAGGAATGAAGAAAGCAGTAATGAAACATCCACCTTCCATTGTCCTACAGAAGCTGATATCGAACATGAGACATTTGTAATTAAAGAGAGCAGTATTAACACTAAAACATATATTTATTTCAAATGTCCAAACAATGAACTATAATGCCATTGTGTGGACATTTGAAATATTCCACCATTTTGGCACAAGGGGTGGAAGTGATTGCACCTTTATATAGTGAGAAACTCAGTGGACGTACCATTGTGACGCCGAAAGTAGGAGGGTCTTCGTAATTTAGAAGCAGGGGCCAACGAGAAAACCCCCGGATCTGTCCTGCTGTGGAGGATAGATATTGTGTAAAGAGATATAGAGGATATTTTACTAAAACCATATACTTTACGTGTCTCAGCTGTCATTAGTGAACACGATGAATCTTAGGTTGAGTAAGGATTAGAACTCACTCCCTTCCCTATAATGAAGAGACATTAAAGAGAACGACACTTTAACCGACCAGATCACGATGGCCTGTTATACCATTGAAGCACTCACCGATAACACTCAAGGGAGGTGAAAAGTTATTTATATACAATTAAAATTATTTTTAAATCACTTTTTCATTCATTTGACTATGAACATTCTTATCCTAAATCATTTACCATAAATATTAAAAAAAAATATTTAAAATCACGCATTTGAAACATATTTTTTAAAATAAAAACATTATTTTTGTTTGTTCAATCAATATTAAAAAAAAATTTCATCAATCATGAATTATTTCATTGCCATTAGAAATTATATTCTTTAAAAAAATATAAATTAAGTATAGAAAACATAAAATGGAGGTAATTTTATAGTTTATATCGTCATGAAAAATACATTTTTAAAATATATTTTAGGGCAAAAGCAATTCTAGATATTTTTGACAGAAAGGTAAATTGATGTACAATGATCACTAGCTTGAAGTAAATATTTACTTTTTTCAACTTTTGATAGTAAATAATAGAAGAACTATTTACCTAAAAGCGATGAGAAATTAAGAAAAGCGGCGAAATGCCATTCCCCTCTTACACTTGGAATCAAAATCAATAAATATTTATTGACCATAGCATTTCTTGATATAAAACTTATGCTTCTTTTTGTAAATAATATCAAGTAAAAGAGACTATGATAGATCAAAAATAAGTTCAAATATTATAATAAACATTTACACAACTATTTTTAAAAAATCTAAGAAAATCACTCTTATTTATTTTCTAAATAATTTTACCAAATTTTAAATTTACAAAGTATGAGAAACATTCAAAATTGATAAAAGTTATTCATTAATCACAAAATTACATTAATTACATATTAATTTAAATTTTGTTATTAAACTTTCATAAATGATTCAGAAGATTCATAGATCTATAAGATTTATCTCAATTTTTTCTTATATATAATGATATCTACTGTATGAATGTAAGGCATTATTTATTAATTAATATATAGTTTTTATCTATAAAATTAATTATTTATATGTATTCATTATAATCATTAATAAGTTTTGTGAATTAATTAACTTAAATTTAATTTGTAAATTAAGTAATTCATAAAATGATATATAAATGCATTATTAATTGCTTGAAATATATTAAGAATGTATGCAAGATATGTAAATAAATATCATATTCCTTTGTAGTGTTAACTAATTGGGCAGATTGATATATGGCCAATTATTTCCCAAATATAAGATTTTATCCAAGTAAAGTTCACAAATAAAAATGCAGAATTTAGAAAATTCCTTTGAAAAAATTAATTTTTTGTTTTAGAGATTTTCAGAGGAAAAAAATAATTCCAGACAAAATCAGGAGTCACAGTGTTCTTTATTTACAAATTCAAAAAAAAAATGAAGGAAAAAAAGGAAAAGAAATCAAAATGATAACAAAAATTTTCATTTTTTTCTATGTTCTTTAACATATTTGAATCTTATTTTTTATTTAAAAAATGCTTTTAATAAAAAGTTGAATAATTTCGTGCATTTAATATGTAGAGGTGTTTTTATTTATGATAACTTTTATATTTTCAACATGGAAACGATATTATTATTTTGCTAACAATTGTTTCGTACAATTTTATAATCATACTCACAATCACAATAGAATACACATCATACACATTGTTTCTTGGTGATCTGGCATTTACTTTAACAAATAATCTTATTGAATCATTGTTCAGTTTTAGTTATATTCATAATAAAACAATGTGTTTAGTAATTATTTATAATAGAATACTCAACGGGAAACATTTGTAACTTTTCTAATTCCCAGCAATTATTATACCATTTATACACCGAAGAAAAGCACTGAATGTGAATAAATAGGCAATGAACGAAAATATAGCGGATATTTAAATTTTTTTAACACTATGTAATTTGCCAAATTATGGGTCTGGAACTAGTTATAAATCGCAGATGTTAATGGGTAGTTTGCGTGCTCAATTATGAGAATGACAATAAATTATTAAGCGTTAACAAGTTACATGTGGAAGCTTGTTAAAGTAAAAATATTAAAATATATATGTTGTCATTATTCAACATTAATAAGAATATGGAGAAGAATTTTATAACAACGAAGGAATATAAATAGTTAATTTGAGTAAAATGTATTAAGCTAATAATTACTTAAAAACCATACAAGGGAAAATAATTGTAGAATAACCTTCAAATATCGAGGTTATGTTAGCAGATAATATGAAAATAAATGCTTGAGTTTACAAATAAGAACTATGCAAACTTTTATTCGTAAATGTACAATTTTATTATGAATTAATAATTATGGATCTAATATTTTTTTTCAAATAAACTTTAAAGCTTAATAAAACTTACTTTGCAAATAAAAATTTATCCTTAAGGAAAGAAAGAAATTTTAACACGATTATTTTGATTAATATAAGTTTATTAATTTATTTTCTAAAAGTCTATGATTCGCATTGAGTGGAAAACCTCAATCGATTTTAAGTCTAAGATGGGAAAGGTTTAATACATTGCTGGCTTCCGTAAATGCAAAAACCTGAAGAAAGCATGCAAATAACATGAAATTTACAACATGCATTAGCTGAGGTGAGATAAGCAAATGATTAGAATTTCAGCGCTTGTGGTGCCACTTTGAAGAGCTGTTTAAGGCTTGTAGATTTCGACTATTTCAAGATCTCAATTGTATTTTTCTTGTGGTTTTTTCAAAAACTCAATCATTTATGCCTCATTGAAAACAGCGATCATTTTTTTTTCAAGTATTTGAGTTCGGTGGAGGAAGGATAGTGGCCAACCGAGATTGTGGATTATCTTTAAGAGAAATCAGTGGTCGTGTTGGACGAAACCAAACAACTGCAATGCGGATATCTGATCGTTGGATGCAGGAGTGTACGACGGATAGACGTGTTTGATGACATCCACCTCAGTGCACCACTTCCCGTAATGACAGGCGAATTGTGTGCATGGCAGTGACGGATCCCTAAGCCACATCACGAACCATAGAACAGTACATTCAGTCTGTAACGCATCATTCAGTGTCTGCGCGTACCATTCGACGAAGTTTACAGCAGAGTGTTCTGTCCGCAAGACATCCATTTCTTTGTCAACCCATGACACAGAAACACAGATGTTTCCGCCGCCAGTGGTGCGATGAAAGAAGGATGTCGACGGCAGAATAGCATGAAATTGTGTTTGCTGACGAGTCACGCTTCTGTCTACAACACCACTATAGTACCATTCTAATCTGGAGACAACGTGGAGAGATGATTCTGTACAGCTGCATTATGCATCACCATTCTAGCCCTGTAACAGGTTTTGTGTATGGGGAGGTTTTGGATATCACTATCGCAATCTTCAAGTACTCATTGTGCTGGTACTTTAAATAGCCGTCATCTCTGAGATATTGAAACCAGTTGTCCTTCCTTAGCTTCTTGGTTAGCCCACAGCCCTATTTCAACAGGATAATGCACGACCACGAGTGGCACGCGTTGTCCAAGGGTTCTTCGTCTATAGCCAGATTGAATTGCTTCCCTGGCTGGCTCGCTCTCCGAATCTTTCACTGATCCACTTCGAAGCACTATTTAAGGCTTATGGTCCATGATTGCTGAACGATTGACACAGATTATATCTTCAGCTGCTACACTAGATCAACTTTAGCAATGTGTGGATGGTGCTTGGTCTTTTGTACCCCAAGAACAGTCCAAAGTCTCTTTGAATCAATGCCGAGGCTTGTGGCAGCAGTAATCTCCAACAATGGCAGCTGCTCGGGTTACACATTTTGGCAGACACCACATTTCACAGAAGTCTTTAAATTTAATGTGATACTTGGTCAACATGATATCTACAAAATAGTTTTGTTGTCATATCTCATGTCTTTCTAGAGGTTGCAATTTAGGTGTCCAGCAGTTTATATGATGATTAAGAGAATTATTAAAATAGTACTTTAGATATAACAAAAAGGTAATTCTATCTACATAGAGGAAAAACATTTGGCTATTTAAAACTGTATTAAGCGTTTCAATTACAAACTATTATAATATAACTAATTCTTTAAGATATCACTATGTGTGTGTTTACTCTCCTTTGTTAATAATTAGTAAAACAGCTTTTGCACAGTCTGAATTTATAAACTTAGATTACATTTATACATTAGGTCATTAAAACGAAAATGTCTTTAATATATTTTCTCAGCATAACATTATAATGATATATTACCTTTTTTTAATATATATTTTAAAGATAAATAAAATATTGTCTTTTTAATACCTTTTTATTCTTCAACAAATAATGTTCAAAAGAACTGTGTCATTCGAGACCTATAAGAAACCTCGAAATAGATTTCCAAGGAGTGGTAAAAAATAAGATTCAAAATTAGAAGCAGAGTATGTGTGATATTCATTTATAAATAAAGTGACTAGAATATTAAATTTTAAAGTACCATGAAGGCTGATTTGAATATATTAAAATATAAAGTTTTGGAAAAATATAGGGAATAAGAAAGAGAATTCCATGAAGCGTATTATCAGATATTTTATACAGTCGTAAATGATAGCAATGTACAAAGATTGATATAGATGATACATAATACTTTTGGCGCAATTTCGATTTTTATTTATTAGCGAGATTGTTCGTTTTGCAGGGATTTTAGAACTCAAACTACCGTAAAATGATCTAGAGTGTAGATAAATTTCTATTGTTGACAACCCTGGTGTTTTCATTAGCTTGGAATTTATTTCAGTTAAGAATTCGTATTTTTATGTGAATTCTTTCAGAGATAATTTATGGGCATTATTTGTAATTTCCCGAATGGATATTATCTATTCCTGTTGCGCTTTGTCATTATTTCAATATTTATTCATTTCGTCTAGACATAACTTTACTTTGTATTCTTTTGATACTTTTCGAATGAAAATGTCTTATGTCTTTTTCGTGAGAATAAAATCTTTAAATAAATTTAATTTCTTCATAGATCATTATAAATCTTTTTATAAAATAATATTCAATTAAGCATTAAAAGTTTTAATTTACTATTTTAAATTCATGATACTCAATTTTCGTTTTCTCACTCTCATTTGAATTTATTTTTCATGCTCTTATATTTTACTCATATTTTAACTCTTAATATTAATTAATTTATTTAAGCATTTGAAACCATTTTATAGAAATAAATATATATTTAATTTAAATATAATATTATATCTATTATTACGTATATCATAAAATATAATTACGAAAATCAATATTTTACCTTTGGAGGGAGATTTATCTTTTACATTAACATTATAATTTTCAAGACATGTAAAAATAAACGTTTATTGACACTTATTTTTTAATTTCCTTCGATAACTCGCCAAAAAATGCAAACCTTTTTCAAGTGAATTAATATACTACGTTGAAAAACTCGAAGCATTTAATCTGAAATTTTCAAATTCAGTACAATATTTCATGATTGTTCAATAAGTTTTATTTTCATCTTTATAAAGATGCAATGAATATATGGCTGGAAGCATTTGAAATCATGTCTTCTATTTGATATTTGATAAATTACACTATAAAAAAGATATTTAAAAAAATTATAGATGAAAGTTCGAAAATACTTAATTAAGACTTGATTAAAAACCATAATAAATATTAAAAGCATTTTTGAAACTATGATATCCGCATTCGTGTTATCTAAAAAATCGTATTCAATGATTTAAAGATTATACAATGTTAGCTTGTACTTTCATTTTACCCGAAAAATTATATATGCATATATTATATATGCATTATTATGCATATATTATTATATTTTGTATTAAATGTTTATAAAAAAAATTTCCGTTTCAAAAATTCAGCAGAAAATAGAATTAATTCTATTTCTTTCTGATGAGACAAACTCTACTTACTAATTCAAACTGTAAAAATATTTAATTTGATGTCGGTTTGCTTGTTTCCTCTTTGAATCTTGCTATTTATAAACATTGATATATCTGCACCTGTTTTTAATTGTTCCTTAAAGATATATTATTATAATCATCATCTCTTAAAAAAAACTAGCAAGCTTAAAAGAATTTAGTGAAATTCTATGAGAAAAAAATTTTAAATTCTGAAAAAAATAAATAAAATTCAAAAAGCAAGAATATTTCATTTTAATAAAAATATGGTTTTTATATAAGATATAAAAATTTTTGATATTTAACAACTTATAAAACTATATAGATATTTTTAACTAATTATATTAATAATGGTAATGTGTAGATATAAAATAATAATATTAATGATAAAGGATGAATGAAACATTCAAAATTTTTTATTGCATTTGTTATTGGACTTTCACTGATTGAGCTCTTCGAATTGTAAAAAATCTGAAGATAGTTGTCAATTTCATGCAAATATATTATCTACATGAATTTAAAGTCAGAAATACTCGAAATTTTCCTCTTATAAGCAATCTCTTTTATGTTTTCAAGGAAAATACTTCCGGAGTTGCTATATCAAATTAAGTCATCTAAGTTGCAAGAAAAGCATTGTTGAACACACCTTTTTGTACAATGATCAACATTGACGACGAAAAAATTAAAATGAGAAAGAAAATGTTCATCAATTTATAACATGCAATGACTATATTACAAGATTAACACAAAACAAATGCTTATCAATGCAAAGGAGTAAAAAGTCTATGGAAACTTTCCCATTTTAAAAAATTATGTTAATCATTTCACGAATACATGTCATATGTTTACTTATTGTTTTATGAATTGTTAAATCTCAAATTGTGTAAGATATTCTACATTTTTAATATCATTAAAGCTTTACATACAATTATATAGGTATTTTAATTGTGATTAAAAATTTCATAAACAAAACTATAAACATTCTACACTTTGAAGGCATTAAAAATCTAGCTCTTTTAAAATTTCAATTAAAAATTTCTTAGAACAAAAATTTTATCAACATTATTTTCAATACCATTTTAGCTCTAGTTTTCTTTTTTTTTTTAATTGGGATTAAAATTTCGCTAGAGATAGAAATTTACTTTAATTGACTTCGCTGTAGAGGTATTTTGAAATACTGAATTCTTCTGACAATTTATTTCCAATGTCACAGTCACTTTTTTTAAATATTAATCTTATTAAAAATAATTAATAAAGTAAAGATACTTTACACTGAAAATTTGAGATAAATTTTCATCATTCTATTATGGAGTCAGAAAAAATTCCTCGAGAAGATAGAGAAAGTTGTCATGGGAGTTAAGATAATGAACTAACAGTTTTTAATTAAATTAAGATAACTTCCTAGGAACAATTTATCTCGAGCATAAGTCCAAAAATTCTTAGAAATTTAATATGAACTTTGTGTCGCTTCATGGGAAATGTAAGATTTTTTCCCTTAAATTATGTCAATATTTGTATTTTATTTCCTACACTCAAAAGTTTTAACTATTTAATTAATTACGACTTAGTTTTAATTCATAAATCAGAGCATTCGACTTATTGTTTAATTATGGCAATGTTACATTCCCATTGTTATGCATTCTACTGTTTGTTTAATCTTATTTTTAATTGCACGATTATGTAATTACAGGAGACATTTCTGTCTTATGTAAATTAGACAAGAAAATTCTAATTTTATAGAAACTTTTGCAATTTAATTAAGTTATGTTGTATCAGAACACATACAATAACTTTAAGTGTTGTAAAATGATTTAGGGTGCTATATTTGGAATGTTAACGTTATTATGTCTTGTATGATTATAGAATAGTTTGTAATAGTTACATTTATTAAACATTTCTTATCATATTAAATGATTATGAAATTATTTGATCTCAAAACCTTTTCTTCTCATTTTTTTAACAATTCACATTTATGATTTATTTTATTTTAATTCAATGCAATAAAAATAATAAAAGAAAAACAATATTTTTTTAATTAATATTACCATGCAAGAGGCAAATTTTCTTGATTACGTGAAGTCAGTCTTGTAAAAAAAAATTGTAAATTTGCATAGAATGTAAGCAGACTTCATAATTTTTGTGTATATTTGTGATTCCTATGATAGTTCCGACTAAATTTGTTAAAATAGTTTTTGTTTGTGTGCTCAGATTTGTGCCTTTTTGCTTCAATGTTTTATTGTTGTTTTATTGTTTTATTGTTGTTTTGTTTATTATTTACCAAAGATGAAAGTAAAAACTGTAGTCCTCTCCATAGATAACAAACTGGCACATTGAAGTCGCCTAAGCTTTATCTATAGATTAAATGATATATAATTGTCTTCTACTTAATGTCCTGTTAATCTTCGAAATATCGAATAAAAAGACAAATCAGACTCTCTGAAATGGGAAGCCTCAAGTTTAAATCCTCTTAATTGTTGAACAAAGCCATAGTAAGTCTTATAGGAGATTTACGGGTAGTATAACAACTGGAAGCATCGTTAAGGAAATTATCTGGAAAAACAAGATACATAGATAGTAATTTATTTTTCAGAAACACTTCAAATAGATGGTGGGATAGATTGTGGTCAATTTTATCTATCAAAAAGGAAAGAAACTGAAAAATCCCAAGCACTCAACTCGACAGGCTTATTTTAAAAACAAACCGAGGTGTGGCAGATCCTGTGCTTTATCCCTCTTTAGAGCATGATTCAATTACACTAATTATCAATAATTATAAAAAAAATCAGAAAAAGGGAGAGGGCACAAAAAGCTATGCGTGAAATTTTATGAAACTTGTGCACATTATACAACACATATGAAGGTACAAAATACCTTTAAAGAAATAGCCAGACAATTACATTTTATAAAATTATCATGTGTATGCAATGCACAAATGGGAGGTGTAAGTTTGGTATAGGAAAAATACTTTTAATATGGATATGATCCCCCCAAGAAACAATACAGCACATGCAGCGATGTGTAAAGCTCTCGATTAAGAGGTCTATTAATTGTGTAGAAAATGTAAGCTATTACTCTTTTAACTCAGTTGAAAGCACGGCTAGGGTCCTAGATGGGAGACTGAGAGCAGCTAGTCGTCTTCTAACGCGTCCCAAACATGTTCGATTTGGTTAAGGTCCGGTTATCGAGTTGACCACAGTATAGATTCATTTGTTTTCTGCTCAAGATAAGTATCGACAATGCAAACCCTGTGTAGTCTCGGATTATCATCCTGTAATACGAAAGAATCTCCTAATGCCCCGAAGCAAGGGTGCACATAGGCATCTAAGACATCATCTCAATAGATGTGTTCATTCACATTTCTGCGATAAAAGACATGGAGGTCTGTGCATCCCCTCAAAGAGATGCCACCCCAAACACAGACGCTACCTGATCCGAATGCATCTCTTTCACGAATGTTTGATGGATGAAAACGAGTTCTACATTCTCTCCAAATGAAAATGCGCCTACTATCACTTTCGATGCTAAACCTGAATTCAGCCTAAAGAGAATAGCCCTCCATTTATCACGTGTCCAGTGGAATTATATTAAGCAATAACCAATGTATTAAATTACAATGAATGCTACCAGCGTAAAGTCTGTCTAAAAAAGCCTGACTTTATTTCTTCCACCGTCTCTTTCATTACTTTAAGGATTAAATTATGATTATTGCTAACCTTTCAAGACATGTGATTTTTATTCACTGAATGACTATATCTAAACCTGGGAAAAGGTCGCAGGCTCACAAATTATATTGCCTTCTATACTAATTAGCCTCATCTTTGGACGTTCAGATATTAAAAGCGAAATATTGACAACTACTGATTTCACTATAATTAAAAAGAATAGATAACAAATAGCAGAATTATAAAAACTGAAAAATTCTTTATTTTGTAACTGCAAAATAAGTGAAAGACCAATATGATATATCTCATCGTTCCTTCATTCTGAGATACAGTCAAATGAAGAAGTCGACACTCGATCTGGCATATTCCTCACAACTCTTTTTTAAAGAAAGAAATCAATATAACGAGTAGTATAACTATAAGCATGGCCGCCTACTCTGTCTAGTGGTTAGCATACCTGATTGCGGATAGGGAGGTCTGGGTTCGAATACTGGTTAGGGCAATGATTTAATTTCTCTCTCTCTCTTTCCTTGTATGAATGGAGTATGAATGATTGCCTACCTTATAAACGGGAACCTATGGCATGTGTGTTCAGAGGTCAAGTCAGTCTTCTGCCCTTGTGGTTTCTCTCCAAAAAGAAGCTGCAAACTATCCTATGCCAGATCTTCTAGATCTGGTGTAAGGCTTTCCTGCACCAGGGGGATTAGCAACGACATAACTATAAGCGTCACGTACAAAATATCTTCTGAGACCAGCTTTGATATATGAAGGAAAATCAGCGGGTTATTGAGTGTTGTGTCCTCAATTTATTTATGAAAAGATAAATTAATATTGAAACCATAAATTGTAGGTGCAATATTTTGAGTGAATCAGTGTAAAATAGTCATAATTTTTGTTTCATGAACAATTTTTGATCTTTCAATAAGTAGTGATAATTCCTTTCATTTGGATTCAGAAAAGGAAACCCATAACATATGTGATTAAAATTATTGAATGCATTATTAGCCAATATTAGAAAAATTTAATTGACACAATATTCAGCTTTACTTAATATAGTTAGCAATTCTAGTATGAATATCATAAATACAAATCCATACACATAAAATTTTTAAGCATGTCTTACGTTTGCAGATAAGTATAAAAATAGACACAAAAATTGTAGTGCTTATTTAAGATAATAAAAAGTAAAAAATTCTTTTAACATAAGCTATTAAATAAAATATAAAAAGCAAAAATATAGTTAAATTTAATTGTTCATAATCATTTTAAAAAAAAATAAACCATATTATTATATTATTTTTCTTAGGAAGCAGAATATATGTCTGCATACAAGTATGGAAGTATACATAAGAAATGACAGCGCTACCTCAATGAGAATCAAAAAAGTAAACGAAAAATTAATAAAAATAAAACAAACTATAAAAAGCAAAAATTAAAGGCGCAGACCACTTTCACATTGCTTTTTTAGGTAAATTTGACGCCATTTTTTAAACTACTTACACTAAAACAGCATACTCATAAATTTGGATTTCACGCTTTCATTTCTATTGCTGCCAGTAGAATACTTACAGATTTACATTTACAATGAATACAAAGCGCTGTTGTCTCTTGGGTAAGCAGACATGGAAATTCTTTCCTTATCTCAAAGAAAAACGCTGAAGAAGAAACATAAAACTGTGAACTCCTTTTATTTACCAGACACTTATATTCAATGCAGTGGAAGAAACACTGCCTTAAGCCATTCAGTATTGCCTGGCTTTTTGTGGTTTGTCTTTCATTGTTTCTTTGCTTTGTTATCCATCCTGTTTGATTTTTATACATCTTCATAAGATTTATTATTTGCTTGCAACTTCTTTTCCTGACCTCGGGGCTCTCGAGTAGACTCTTTTGATATTTGAGCTCGCATAAACCCGAAATGAACCTTAGAAATCGAATAGTTTAAAAGGTTTGTAGATATTTTAAGGAAATGTCAAGCAATTTTGATTCCTGGTTTATGACAGAGTTTACAGAAAATCATTTTTCGTGTAACAAGTAATATTCAGTTTTCTCCGCTTAGGGGAATGTTCCCCATAGTTGATGAGCAAAGCTTATGACTAACCAGTTTTAGCAGACAAAGGTATGTAGGGATTTCAAACTATAAAATTTATTCAACAGATAATTGATAGCTCATAGTAAGTAACCTTTCTAAAGCATTTAATATTCACATTATAAACAACTTTCCCAGAGGATTTTTCGTTGATAATGAGGAGTATACTCATGTCGTTAGAGAGAATGTCCAGGAAACTCCCAAGCACCAACACCAACAAACAGCCATACAGATGGCAAAAACGCAACATCTATTTCTCGTAGTTCAATAGTAGCGGGAATCAAACCCAGGATCATTCATGCTGAAAATCGCTGACTTATCCTGTGGCCAGGGTGGGTCCAAATAGCTCAGAATTTATATAACACCATTTGTTATATAACAAAAATGGAATACATCTATGTCAGATATCTTCATTCTTTATTTTTGAAGACCAAATTTTAAACTTAAATAAGTGGGTTTAGTTAGTTTGACTATACATATAAGCTAACAATGTAGAAATTTTCTTGAAATTAGTTAACAAGTCATATCTAGAAATGGCTCCTACTTTACAACGATGATAAGTGACGAGGCCTTCAGTTGATCTAAAAATTCTTTTTTCTATTTTCATTATTAGAACACACGAGTATTTATAAATTATAAACACTCGTAGGATGGTGGTGATTTCTAATTGCATTATAGATGATCTAACTAACTTCATTTTTCTAGCTATTATGTTTCAGCTGATCAAAGCTGAGTTGGCGGCTAAATGCTCTTTTGGCATCTATCCTTCACTTCAAAAATTCGCCAATTTTATTCTGCCTCAGGCGTAAATTTTTATAGTCAAACGAAATCCATTACGAATTGAAGATACCTGTTAAAATACCTCAATTAAGTAATGGTAAAATGTATTCTATTGTATACATGTCCCTCTTAGAATGGACAAAAAGTGACAAATATCAAAAATTTCAGCAGCTCTATCCATAAACAACATATTGAAGTTATAAGTGGTCATTTGCAGAAGAAAGTATATATGCCTTATTTTGGTGCTCTGAAGATAATCCGTGGCGAGATCTGTTGATTTTGTTGTTTATCCATTTCCGACTACATTAAAATTTCCTTTTTAAGAAATTTCTTTCATAGCCTGTTGTATTGCTCTCTAATATCTTACTACAAGTGTATTATTTCTAAAGGAAATTCTTGAAACTATTCAAAAGACAGACTATTTCTATAAGATTCTCTTTTATATTGAATATTAAACAGTTTATACTGAATTTCTATATTATTTATGCATTGTTTAGTTTTATTTATTGGAAATTTAATTTCTCTGAAAATATTTGTTTCCCGAAGCAGATGGTTTGATAAATAGAAAATCTTAAATTTACCGGAAAAATTTATCATTATTCATATTAATAAATTTTTCTTTTCTTAAGCCGTTGATATTAACTTCCTAATGATTTCTGAATATATATAAATTAGTTTTGTTTCGATACATCACGTATTTTTTGATTTCATCTTTTACATTATTTTTTTTTGTCTCATTAGCTAATTCTCCACAAAATCAATCACTTATAAGTTTCTTTTTGGTTAATTACTTTTTGTCCACAAATTGTTTTCCATCTTAAAAAACTAATTAAAACACGATTTCTTATTCTATCTTAAAAAATTTCTCAAACTGATGAGTATAAAGATTAGCATGTCTTAAACCATTTTACATGTGACTAACACAAAATTTATCATTCAGTTAACAATTTCATACGTTTTAGAAATAATTAATTGTTAAATAACTTATTAAGAACAAATTTTACATATTTTAATAATCATTAACAGATTTTTTTGTTTAAATTTTTAAACTAAATTATATTGATGAACATTAAATGGAGTATAAATATTAACTGTTACTTTCTCAATGCTTTAAAATTATTTACATGTTACAACATTTAAAATATTATAAAGAACACAGTAATTAGTTCTTCGTACATTAATTTAAAAATTTTCACATTCATTTATGAATAGATTAATATAAATAAAATATTTATTATGGAACTGCAATTTTAAAAAAATTGTCATAACTGAAATACAATACATATAAAAAAATTATTATAAAAGCTGTGTAATCGTATACTTTGATTTAATATATATATACGTATACACTGATTTAAATTTGTCATCTATGCATAACTACTGAAAGCTACACTACTGGACATTAAAATTGTTACACCTAGAAGGCGACATGCTACAGACGTGAAATTTATACGAAAGGAAGAAGGTGCTGTGATATGCAAATGATTAGCTTATCAGCGCATTCAGACAAAGCAGGCGCCAATAGCGACACCTACATTTTTTTTAAATGAGGAAATTGTTCTGCCGGTTCCTCATACACAAGTTGCATTTGAACGTTATTACCTGGTGAAAAGTTGTTGTGATGCCTCGTGTAAGAAGGAGAAGGTCATCTTTTCAGATGTCATCGTCATCTTGATTGATTGATTACGTCATCTTTTCAGATGAATCCAGGTTCTGTATATAGCATCATGATGGTCGGATCCGTGTTTAGCGGCATCGTGGTGAACGCACACTGGTAGCGTGCATTCATCATCGTCATACTTGCCCATCACCTAGCGTGATGCTATGGGGTGCCATTGGATACACGTCTCGGTCACCTCTTGGCGGTGCTTTGAACAGTGCACGTTACATTTCTGGTGTGTTACGACCCGTGGCTCTACCCTTTATTCGAACCCTGCGAAATCCTACGTTTCAGCAGGATAATGCCCGACTGCATGTTGCCGGTATTGTACGGACCTTCCTTGATACGGAGCTTGTTCGACTGTTGCCCTGGCCAGCACGTTCTCCAGATCTTTCACCAATAGAAAACGTCTGGTCAACGGTTGCCGAGCGACTGGCTCGTCAGCAAACGCCAGTCACTACGGTTGAAGAACTGTGGCATCGTGTTGAAGCTGCATGGGCATCTGTACCTGTACATGCAATTCAATCTCTGTTTGACTCAATGCCCAGGTGTATAACTGCTTTTATTACTGCCAGAGGTGGTTGTTCTGGGTACTGATTTCTCAGGATCTATCCAACCAAATTTTTTGAAAATTTAATCACTTGTTATTTCTAGTATAACATGTTTGTCCAATAAATATCATTTTGTTATCTGCATTCTTCCTGGTATATATATATATATATATATATATATATATATATATATATATATATATATATAAATTCGTCCATTACAGTCTTAATCCTTACCCTTTTAACAACACTGCACTGATAGAAAATGCATTGGAATATAGATAAAAGAAGTTTGAACCTTCAATATTTAAAAACTGGAGTTGAAGGAATTATTCAAGAGTCCACACCTTATTTATATATTCTATTATTTAATCTGTTTTTAACTAATTTATACTTAAAACTTAATTTCTTAGTGCAAAACATGGTTTTGAAAAAGCATTGAAAATAGTAAATAGGGTCATTTTTTCCCTCAAAAACTATTAACACATTTCCATTGGAAAGTATGGTTCAGAGAAATTTAGCAAGATTAACTAAATAGTATAAGAAATAATAAAATTATAGTTTACAAATAATGGTTTTACAAAAGATAAGGTACAACTTATATATAACATTACGTCTACGAGCATTGAACTCGGATTAAAATTTTATGTATTTTTTTGATTATCCAAAAACTTTAATGAAATAACTTATTGCATAATCTATTTAAAAAAATATCTTTTTTGTTCACAAAAATGACAAATAGAACTTTTATACACATAAGCAATTTGCAATGGAAATGCCACACATTTTTTTAACAATTAATTTTTTTATTTGAATGCAAATTAACAATAATCTTAGAAAATATATACAAATTATTTTAATGTTAAACTAATATTATGTTAATTTGGATTAATAATTTCGGCAAATCAGTAATAAAAATTGTAACTTTGTTTCTTTCCTCAATAGACATTATTATTGTTTATTTAAAATGAAAACATTTTAATAATCTTGTTTTGTAAAATGCAACTTAATTATTTAGAGTGAATATATAAGGATTATGAATCTACAATATCTATATCATAATAATAGTATAGTCAGTAAACTTTCTACATAATAGTTTATCATTATGAGGTTTCTCATTTATCACGTTTCATAATTATAAATTATCCTCATAATCATAAGCGACACTTTGATAAGCATCAAATTTATTCTATTTTTCTATATATATCAATCTAAATTTGATTATAATTTCAGTTTCAATAAAGTAATGTATTTAGAAACTTCAGGAAACGTGTCAGAATTTTCAAATAACTCAATAAACTCTTTGATTTTATTATTAAAAATATCTTTTCAAATTTCGACGATGCTGCTTTTAACTTTTAGTTTTTCTAACAAATTTAGAATAATTTTAAAATGTGCCTGTCGATTAGATTAATGATAGTAACGATTTGTTTTGTTCATTACGGACATTTCGTAGCAGGAATTGGTAATTAGTCTTGCTTCCACCGGAAGTTAAGTACTCATTCTTGATAAACTGCTTAACTGGCTTGGAAAATTTACTTCCGATGTGTATGTGTGGCGGTGGAAATGAACTGGCTTCGCTGAAGGAAGAGCTAGTTGTAGTTTTCAGTTTCGCTTTTCGCCGCTTATTTATGTTCAAAATTACCTTAATAATTAAATTTTAAGCCCTGGTAGCAAGTAACAAGTATTAGTGGCTCCTGCATCGAACTTTTAACTCCTTGAGTTCATTAAAGGAGCTCAACGCGTGACTTTTTACTCGAACGAAAAGAGCTCTTCTTGAAATTGCTATGTCAAAACGAATTAAGATACCCTGTTTCTCTGAAGAAATAATTTATTTAAGGATTTTTAGAACTCTTGAAAAAAAAAGACTTCTGATTGGATTAAAAAAAATAAGATTTTAACTAAATACGCGCAAAAATGATAATTTTAAGCAAATTATCATTAACTTAATTAATTATTACAATTTAATTAAAAATTAATTATTGTATAAAATTAATTGCTATTTAAAAATTATTTGGAAAGCAATTATTATTTTTGAATGAAATTATAATTCATGTTCTTCATATTTTATCTTTGTTCATCTTAACTGATGATAAGAAATATAATGAGGATAAAAATTAAATTTACAACGAATGTAAATTATATATTTAAAAAGAACAAATGATGTAATTATCATGAAAAATTTTATACATTAGATAATATTAAAATTTTAAGCCATGGTAACAGCATAAACAATAACATTCATAATAAACAATAATATAAAAAAATACATGCAGTTTCTTTTTTACAAAAAATAAAGTATTATTGTTAGTTTCATATTTTATTTAAAAGATTTTAGTTTATTTAAAAAAAAAATTCCAATTCCTAATTTTCAGAATAGTTACTTTCAAGGGGCTCTTCTTCTATGGCTTATTCTACCATCTCACTTGGCTGCATATATATATATATATATATATA
>JAPDSC010047405.1:98074-114756 GCA_026290005.1 Latrodectus geometricus
TGGTGGAAATTTCCATCATAACCTATAATGCCCAAAAATTATATAAAAGAACAAGTTCACTTTAAGTTGATCGTGTTTGGAGACCTTTTTAATGTCCATTGCATAAAAAGAAACATAGCTGTCAAAAATAAACAAGTGTCATTATCAGTGAAACGAGCTTAAAGTTGTCTCATTCCGCTGTTTGTTGTAGTTGCAATAAACGTATGATTTCGTTTATAATTTTGTTTTAGTATATTAGAGTTTCTATTGCTAAAAAATTGAAAATGAGTGGAAGAAAGGTTTGTAACACGTGTTTCTGTTATTTTCCTCTTTTATTTCTATTTAGTACTAAGCTAATGATCTAACTTTGGATGATGATGGAAATTTTTAGCATATTGTTTTTTGCTAAATTTATACTATAAATATATACTAAGATTTTTTCAACCATTTTTCCTTTAATTTTGAACATGAATTATATCAACTTGATTTATTTCACCAATAAAGAAAAAATCATGCAAAGACGGGTTAAAATGTAATACAGTTTGTTGAGTAAGAAAGGAGTAGTTAATCACATTTTAATTATAGTATCAGAATAAACAAAGACCATCGATAAAAAATGACTTGGCAGGCTGAATCGATTAATTTGGGTAATTAGAAACTAATACTATGTGTAAAATATTGAAACTTGCCGTGATTTCTTGAAAAATCTAATTAATTTTAAACAATACTGTTATTAATTATCAATTTTTTTTCTGTTAAAATATTCAAGGTCATTATTTTTTAAAATGAGTGGGATTGAAAATTAAAGTCATAAATTGATTTTTCAATATTTTTATAAGTAATGAGACTCATACAAAATAAAGTTTTGCAACTTTTAAGTCAACAGATTTAAAAAAAAAAAGAAAAAAAAGTGGTAGTGGAGAGAAACAGCAAAATATTTCATTAGTAAAACAAATTAGAGATTTCAAGGTGATCTAAGTTTAAAAAATTTTCAGATTAATATTAGGTTGGGGAAAAAGTAATCCATTA
Source organism: Latrodectus geometricus (assembly GCA_026290005.1). Classification (NCBI taxonomy): domain Eukaryota; kingdom Metazoa; phylum Arthropoda; class Arachnida; order Araneae; family Theridiidae; genus Latrodectus; species Latrodectus geometricus. The sequence continues at coordinate 99,083 of JAPDSC010047405.1, forward strand.
TTTTTTCGGTAGACGTCTGTAGTGATCGATATCTCGTGAGGTATCTATCAAACAATTTCAGATTTATGCTCGTTGGAAAAGTGACATTTGACACTAAAATATCCTCTTGCGGTTTTTTGTTTGATTCATTCAGTTACGAGTACAAGGTTTTAAAAATGGAAGATAACAAACAGAAAATTCGATACATTTTCGTTTTTCTCTTGTAACGGCGAAAAAGATAGCCGGGTGGCTAAAATTGTGAAAGGTGTTTATCATCCTTTATAAGATTGTAACAACCAGTTACGCACAATTTTTTTTTGTCAATTCCGTTCGGGTATTTTTGATGTTAGAGATGCACCTCGCATGTGGATACAGCATCGTCGAAAATGTCTATAAAATATCAAAAATGATCACTAAAATATCCTCTTGCGGTTTTTTGTTTGATTCATTCAGTTACGAGTACAAGGTTTTAAAAATGGAAGACAACAAACAGAAAATTCGATACATTTTTATTTTTCTCTTGTAATGGTGAAAAAGATAGCCGTGTGGCTAAAATTGTGAAAGGTGTTTATCGTCCTATATAAGACTGTAACAACCAGTTACGTACAATTTTTGTTTCGTCGATTCCGTTCGGGTATTTTTGATGTTAGAGATGCACCTCACATGTGGATACAGCATCGTCGAAAATGTCTATAAAATATCAAAAATGATCGAAGTTAACCGCATATCAGCAATCGTAACGCACAAGACCTAAAAATCTACACGAAAGCTGTTTTAAACCTTTTTACAAAGTGAATCCAAAAAAAGTTACATAACGTTCACATAAAAATAATGGATTTTTTTTTACCCAACCTAATATATTAAAATTCTGTAAAATTAATCTGGGGACTTTCTCATGGAATGAAAAGAATAGAAACTGTCAAGAAATGCTCCCGAGGTCAAATAGATTTTTTTCACACTTGAAATAGCAAATTACACTAAAAAACATAAATTAATAGTCATTCAATTCCCACCTTAGGCATGAATGCTTATAATTGAAGCAAAAAGTGAGAGTAAAACAACCACATGGTATAAACAAGGAAAAAATTTTTAAAGTATCGACACACATTTTTAAAGACCGTTGGAAGAAATTAAAAACATCTTGATACCCAGACTATTCCATAGGATTACGACTCAGAACCACCGTTTTAAAAATAGAGAAATTAAGTATATTTAAAGGTGGGACTTTCTATGCTCTATTCCAGAGGTCGCCAAAGTGGTCTATATAGACCCCTAAGGGTCTATTTAACAACAGTAGGGGTCTATCTGACCCAAGGGGTCGAATGGGTGTCTGTTGGGACTCGAAGGAAAAACAGTTCTTAATACACAAATCAAAAATATGTGAAACTTTACGAAAAGGCTCAGCCATTTATGCTGGCATTTCCAAGTTCGTATATGATTGAAGCCGGTTTCAGTCACGTTAACTCAATTTTAATTAAAAGCAGAAATAAATTAAATGTGGAGCTTCGAGGGGATTTACGGTTAAAATTGGCTAATTTCGAACCCAATATAGCGAACTTTGCCAAGAAACACCAGGCACACTCATCTCATAAAGAAGTAAAAAATCTGTAGCTACTTTACTTACTGTTTCTAATTTATTAAATATTTAAACTAATATATAGTTTTATTTTAATTACCTGAAAATTTCCTTTTTGGGGGTCTATGGAGATTTCGAAAAATTATATAGGGGGCGATGATCAAAAAAGTTTGGTGACCCCTGCTCTATTCAATGCCTGTTTATAAATCCGGCGCAATTAACCACCATGCAACTAAACTCCTATAAGCTCTTCAATGTTTGTAGGGGAAGGAATAAAAGTACATTCATTCAAAAGTATTTTTAAGTTAAGTTCTTTAAATTAAGAATGAATTTTTAAATCAAATTTTTAAAAAGAGTGAAATATATTTTACATTTTGTAAAACTTATAAACCTTAGAAATGCTTGGTATGCCGTTTTTTACACCAAAATTTAATAGTACGATCTTTTCGGAAATAACTGGCAAAAATAACACATGCATTCAGTCTAGACAAGATTCTGAGACAATAAGACTAGTCTAGACAAGATTTTTGGGATTTTTCAATACTGATTATTAAAAAAAACTGCTGATCAACTTAGTGAATTTTTGATAAAGAAAATAAGTTACAGAAAGTAATGTTAATCAAGTTATAAAGTAATTTTAACTAAATTATTTAGTTGAGAGTACCTGAAATAAAATTAATGGAAGCAAAAATAAGAAAAAATATTTAGAGCAATAGTTTTCATTTATTTATTAAGATTATATACTAAGATTACTTCAAGAAAACACACACATACAGAAAACTTTTACAAAGATTCTTTTAATTATATCTTCTATATATGTCTGCATAAATAAAAATTATTTCTTGCTGAAGTGGAAGAAATTCATAAAGAAACATGTTTAATTACAAAAAAGTATCATGTTATTAACTAATCTTTTTTTTTGTAAGTGTGAAGACGAGTGTAGTAATTCATGAATAGCAAAACAATGTGAAAATACACGTCAAAAAATATACACGTATTAATAGCTTTCTCATATTCAATACTTTTCTTTCGTTTTCATTAAGTAAAAGTAAATAAAGTATACAACCATTCATTTTTAATGCTTAAATATCTAGTAAATGTATAAAATTATCCGATTTGGTACTATAGAATACGATATACTTATAAAAGATACATAGGCAATACAAAATAACAATATTTAAATGTTTTTAATTCTTTAATAGTATTGCTTGCGCTTACTGCAGCGAATTTTCCAATTTCGGTTTTTCCAATATGCCATCAATCAAAAAAGATTTAAAACGATTAAAAGGATCTTCCATATTTAATAATTTTGCAAATAAAATCAATTTTTAAGTGTTTTACATTTCTTTTTTTTTCTTTTTTTTCCCCCCATTTAGCTGATTTATATATGAAACCTTTCATTTCGGGATACAGAACAGCTTTTTGAGCAAAATTTAGTAAATGGTAATTATCGTTAAAAAAAATTATAAATGTTGCTTTTTCCAAATCTTAATTTTTTATCGAAAGTAAATACATCTCTTCATTATTGGAAATAGAAATCAATTAATTAATTAAGGAATAATAATTTGCTTAAGTACTTCAAGGAAATAATTTCACACAAAATTATTCAATTAGTTTTAAATCATTTGATGAAATATCACAAAATAAGGCACGATCAGACAGATATGTCTTGTCAAGTAAATTATTGTACACTGTGTATTCATTACAATTTTCATTTTCATGTTGTAAAAAATCTATACTTTCATATAATGCGTTTTGTAATTCCATCCCTTATAATCCAGTGTTTTACAAATCGAACTTACTTCCATCTACATTAAGGCGAGTTTGTGGGACTCTACTTTATTCGTATAGATATTATTGCAAACGCAAGATATAATGTTTCGATTTTATTTCACTTCTTTTTAATAATGCATATTATACTAGATTTTAGTAAATTGATTAAATTCTTTTATAAATTGTTTTCAATTTATAAAAATAAATATAGAAAATTTTCTTCAAAAAATAGCTCTTTATACTCCTTAAAATTAAACCGATTGAATCAAACATTGGATGCAAAGAATGACTGTAGAGCGAAAAAATAGATCATTAAAAATAAATGAATAATTTTTCACACAACAATTTTATGATAAATATGATTAATTATGTATAAAAGCAATATTATAATTCTAAACAAATTCAACAGACTTTTCAAATTTTGTAAAAAATAATGAAATATATCCTTCAAATTTCAGATGTAATCGATAAAATTCAAAAAAAAATATTTACATCTCTTTCATATACATATTACATATATTAGTTTGGGGAAAAAGTAATCCATTATTTTTTATGTAGACGTCTGTAGTGATCGATATCTCGTGAGGTATATATCAAACAATTTCAGATTTATGCTCGTTGGAAAGGTGACATTCGACACTAAAATATCCTCTTGCGGTTTTTTGTTTGATTAATTCAGTTACGAGTACAAGGTTTTAAAAATGGAAGACAACAAACAGAAAATTCAATACATTTTCGTTTTTCTCTTGCAACGGCGAAAAAGATAGCCGGGTGGATAAAATTGTGAAAGGTTAAAATTGGCTAAAATGTTGAATTATTGCTAAAATTGTGTTTATCGTCCTATATAAGACTGTAACAACCAGTTACATACAATTTTTGTTTCGCCGATTCCGTTCGGGTATTTTTGATGTTAGAGATGCACCTCGCATGTGGATACAGCATCGTCGAAAATGTCTATAAAATATCTAAAATGATCGAAGTTAACCGCATGTCAGCAGTCGTAACGCGCAAGACCTAAAAATCTACATGAAAGCTGTTTTAAACCTTTTTACAAAGTGAATCCAAAAGAAGTTATATAAAGTTTTCGTAAAAATAATAGATTTCTTTTTCCCCAAACTAATATAAACAATAAATATTCTGAATATTATATGATTATAAAGTATAAAATAAACGTAATTTCAGAAATTTTTTCTTTTTTAACACGACTTTTATAGGATAAGCATTTTAATGCTTAATTCATTGAAAAATACACTTATAATGAGAAACAAAACTACAAAGGCATTTGGTTGTAACTTACAAATTTACGTACTTTTAAAATGCTTTTAATAACATTCAATTTAATGGCAATATTTCAATATTTTATATAATCTCAATTTACGTTAAATAATTACGGTAAAATAAACTACAGTTAATTAATATTGTCTTAAAGAGATACTTATTTTGATTTTCGTATAAAATAAACTATATTTTTATAAGCTTATTAACTGAATTTAGTTTTGAGGAATGTTTATATGTTAGAATTTATCCTTTAACAATTTAAATATATCTAGAAAAATTCATTCTAAGTCAGTCTTGTATTTATAATTAATTCTTTCTAATTATGATAATAGCTACTCTACAAGAAATTAATATATTAGAACAAAATTTATTATCTATACAAGTTCTTTTGTATAAGCCTATTATTCTATAATTATTTAAATGCGAAAAACATGCAACAGATTCAAGATTATCACTTAATATGAAATAACAAACAAGGTTTTGCTCACTAAGAAACAACAAATTTTATGTAATTTTCTTCATTGATCAAAAATTATTCTGAATTAATTATCAGCAAGGCAACAGCACTATTTTAATACATTCTAATGATAAGCAGTGGAGGATAATCAAAACATCTAGTATTCTTCATCTCAGTTTTCATTTCTTCGAAATAGAAACTGAGATAAAGAATACTTTTATTATTAATTCCTTAAATTATTCTAAAAAATGATAATATAACAATCTGTAACAAAATAAACTTTATTTCTTTAAATTTAACTTTTTGAGTAAGAGATTACCAATGGGCCAAGTCTACCTGGTTTCAAGGGCAGCATTGGTTCCAGTCGAAATAGTTATTTACCTAGCTTTCAAAAAAAGTTATGATGTGTGTTTGTGCATATCTATTTATTTATGTATTAATAGTACGATAAAAAAAATTTATTTCAGATTAATAATTTTTATGAATTTTCATATAAAAACTGAGTAATTAATAGTATAAATTATTTTAAAAATATTTTAACCAAACAGAAATATCCGTATGAAGCAGCTAAAAAAGCGCAAAAATGATTTCTCAAAATTAGAAAAAAATTTCAATAAGAGCAAAATATATCATTTATACGACAAAGAAAACAATTAAAGAAAAAGTTATCAGCAAAAAGTGAAATTAAAAACATGAATAATAAAGCAAGAATACTGAATATAGAAACAATATTAAATAAACATTTTTTCCTTCTCATTCGAGAAAAGAGAAAAAATATTTCAAATTAGTTTGTGCAACGATTCTAAAAAATAAATAATATGTAAATAAACTATTCCTATTCCCAATACCTTTGAGAGAATTAATATAAAAGAAATTAAAATGATGAAAAATTGGCACAGACTAGAATCCTACTTTACTAGAATCTACTTTATTTATATATAATAAATTTTTTTTTAATTTAAATTTATTTAAGAATATTTTCACTGAATATCAGCTAAAATTACAAAAACGATATTTTTTAAATTACACGGACCGTCAAATAATTTTATTTTCAGGTAACACTACATTAAATTAAAATTTATTTAAAAATTTTTAAAAATCCTAGAATTTATTTGAAGTTTTTTTAAAATCATATTTTCAATTAATAATTTTTTGGGTTCTAACAATTTTTTTAAAATTTTGTGTTAAAACAATTAAAATATTTAATTGTAATTAACGAAACTAAGAAAAGAGCAGATTTTTTTTGATTTTAAATCTGCCTTATAGAATTCATAATTTTTTATTATTTTTCATATTAAAATCGTAAAACAAACTATCAATAATATTGCTATTGTATGACATTGATATATGTATATGCACTATTCAAGAAGTAGGAATATTTCAATTTATATATATAGATATATATATATATATAAATTTTTAAAGTTACAAATAACGAAGCAACAAAATAATGTAATAGGTATTAAAAAATATGAAATTGAAAATAACTTATACTCAGTTATGTAATTTGAATAAAATAAATGAATAAGAATTATGAAATGTTAAAATAACGACCAGTGTTTCCAGCAAAATTTTGTGAAAACTATTTTTGAATGACACTTAACTATTCCTTCTTTCTTATGACATGCACATTATGATTCTACAAATGGTGAGTAAGTTCTTAAAACTTTTTGAAAGTAATTGCTGGAAAATAGTTTTTGAACTCAAATGGACTTTCTAAGTATCTTAAAAATGAAGGAGATACATTATCACGAGGCAAACAACGCTTCGCAATTAACTCTTGAATTCTATTATGTTTCTATTCTTGTTCTATCTAGTACAAGGCAACACCCGTGATTTTTCGATGATACTTCCCGAAACCACTAACGACCCCTGTAAGGAAATTAAAGTTTCCTGACAAGTTCCCCTTCCACCAGAAGTTCCTGGAATGATACGGAATTATTCTCCAAATGTGACTTCGGTGACTTATTATACTTTTCCACGAACGAGTGAAATAAGTTCGCGAATGCAAATTCATCCTTACTTCATTTAGAACGTCAGTGTTAATGTTAGTCTGATAAACTTTGAATGATACAAAGGTCCATTTAATATCTTATTATAACTTCTGGCAATGTTTGAAATACTTGTGATTCCTGAATAAAATCTAATATATCTTAAACTCTTTATGAAGTACATTTAAGATTTTATAAAATAATTACTTCACTTCTATATCATATTACCAATATCAGATAAAAATTCTTCGTTTTTTTTTATCATTCATAAAATATGAAAGAAAAGATCTTTTTTCAAGCTACAGTGATTTTCGTATTTATAGTTGTGTATGTGTATTATAGACAACTATTATTACATTATTAGTTGTAGGCCACTGTAATCAAAACATTTTTAGAAGTTTTGCAATTTTAGTAGAGTGTTAGCTACTTCTAGTTATAATTTGTTTTCTTTTTGTATACACTACGGGAAGTTAAAATAATTAATGCAAATAACTTAACTACGGTTAATGAATGTATATATGTATGTATGTATATATACATATGTATGTATGTATGCAAGGATTGTTATATATGACAGGAATACAAATAATTGCATTATGTTTAATGAGCTTATGTATTCTAGTAGAAAATATAGATCTCATCAAATTTTCAGGAAATATAATTATCCATTGGAAAAATTAGAAGGAAGATGACATTTTCTTTTATCAATAAGATCACGATAACATATTGAAATTAAGCAATACAAAAGTTTTGAAGGTAATACAGAGTCACGAGCATGAATACTGCAGAATCGTCATGATTAATGTATACATAATCATGTATCATCTCTAAAAACGATTTTACACCATTCCCTTTTTAATTATACTGTTAAAATTCTTTTTTGTTATATGATAAACATTTATAGTCTAACTGACATCATTGTCAGTGTGCTTACATTTACATTTCAATAATCATTAAACAATCGGGGTAAATACTTGTTGCTTTGCCATGGATTTTTAAGATTCCTGGTCATAGTAGTATGTAATAATTACAACTATTGAAAGAACATCTCTGTGTTTTCGGCTGTAGGTGTTATGCCGAAAACACAGAGATGTTCTTTCTGTAGGTGTTTCGGCTGTAGGTGCCACTTAGGACATTATGCGATTTTATGTAACTGCCATGAATCCATGTATTCCATATCCTACTTACAGACATAGAACTCGAATAACATGAGATTTGTTGCAGCAAAACATAACGAAGGATTACTCTAGGCCTAATTGCGGGATCACAGATTTATTAAGAAGAGCTTTAAATTCATTCTCAATTATTGGTAAAATAAAGAGATGGGTGTACATTTCTGCTTATTATATGTCTTCCATGGTTTGACCTGAGAGTCAAAAAAGAGAGAATACGAGAAACTCTCCAACCTGAGAGTTTTTTGTATTCTCTCCTTTTTGACAAGTGAATACACTCTAAAATCTGGAAAAGTTAAGCTAGTAGGCAAATATGTATCTACTGTTCAGATTTCTTACAATGATTGTTAGGCTATCAGTTACACGGTATCGAGTAAGATAAATCACAATTGGAGTAAATTATTATTTGACCACGATCAAAATCAGACAGGCATCTTTATATTCTTGCTATAGGAAGCATTACAGAAACTTTTCAGCAGAAAATAACTATCAAATCCAATTTGTCTATGAAAAATAAACTGTAAAATCTCTACCTGTATACACATAACGAAGCTCCCATGAAATTGAAAAAATTAATCATTTTACAAGTTGAAAAAATTGTGTTGAAAAAATTAACCATTTTACAACTTATTTTATCTATTATGCAAACTTAACACGCGTGATATGAGGCATTTTAGGCTCAAATATTTTACTGACATGTAATGTATTTGGAATTTCTTATTGAATTTGCTTGTAAGCAAATGCAGTACACACACACAGGAACAATGTTTCCAAGTTTCTTGAAAATGAAATCACTGAAATTAATTGAAAATATATAGTTACGTTTTTTTCTGTACATTTATCAAATAATATTTATTTTATTATTTAAATTTCTACCCAATTTTTAAATATAAATATTTGTGACTGTGTATATATGTACATATATACATAAAAATTTATTTACTGATAAAGTACACTTGAATTAAAATCAGATTACTTAGACAGATAAGATATTTATCAGAAATAATTGTATTTCATGGAATAATTCTATTCAACTGTAATTAGTAATAATTGGTTAAAGAACTATAAGTTATGAAATCAGCAAGAAAATATGAAGCATGATTATTCAAAATCCTGTATAATTGTTCTAAAATTTTTAATGTGTGTAATCACAATAAAGCTGAATTTATTTAGGAAATTTTGAATTCAAACAATTTATTTTTTTTATTCAGTGGTAAATCACCATGCTTAGCAATTTATAGCATGTAATTCTTCATTCAGATTCAAATATTTTCTCTTAAAAAATAGAAAATAGTAAAAAAGTAAATAGGAAATATATCAAATATTTTAAAATTTAATAAAATATACACGAATTATGATTAGATTTAGTATTTGAATATCCACGTGTGTTTCCAAGAATGTGTACAATGTGATAAATTTGTAATGATTTCATGGAACAACTTGGATATACTCCCCCAAAAATTAAGCGTCAAATCTGCCACTCCCTACGGACTTTTTAGGGATGCTGTTTCTTATTTTGGTGTTGCCAATTTAGGTTTTTTCAGCTTTTAAGTTTTTGCTGTTGTCAAATTTAGTATTTTCTTGTATTTTCCACCATTTTTTGAGTTTTTTTAAAAGTTTTTTTGTTATTAATTATTTGTATTTAGCGAGAATCCATCTTGGCGAGAAAGAAAGGCGCCAAAAACAGGTATTTTGCTTGGCGAGAAAAAAAGTCGCCAAATTTCCGATTTGGGGGGGTATATGAAAGTAGTTCCGATTTCATTTCTTTTATTAATTAAATTCGAGTAGAATGTTTGCCTTTTTTACATTTCTAAAGTTTTCAATTTGGTAATAAGGAGTAAGGAGACCCTTAACAAGAAGACAACTGGAAGCAATGACGCCAAGAAGAATTTTGACATAGAATTTTGATACACTTACTAGAAATGAAAGAAAAGTAAAGAAAAGTGATATCTAGAAATTTTTTCTAATAATTCTTTGAAGTAGGAAAACACTCTATTATTTACAATATTGTTAAATTTATCTAAAGTATCCAGAAACCATGAAAAAGCCAGCTTTTTTTTTATCCTATATGTATTGCAGATATGATGGTGATGACTTTGACAGATAATACTAAATTTAGCTCAGTAATGCGTTTTGGCGGTGATCCTATTATCGGTTCTATGTTAACGGGAAATTCATTATCTTTGTTGACATTTCTTGTTATAAATATTTTGTTAATCTCAAACAATGGATATAATATTTGTTTATCAGAAATTTTTAATTCGGGTGTCTTATATAATATAAAATCACATATTTTCCTGAAGTCACTCTAATTTATTTAATTTCAAAATTTTATAATTAATTTTAATTATTAAATTCCTAAAATAAATATCGTAAATTTAATTATCATACAATACACATTCTTAGCGATTCAAGTATTAGCATATTTTTCTTTAAGTACTCAAAATAGAAATGATTGTATTCATAAAATATTTCTCTTTATTTAATTACATTTAGTCATTGTTTTCTGTGAAAATATTAATTAATTTTCTCAACTCACCTTAACATAGAAAAGAATAACAATAAAAAAGATATAGCAATCATTAGAATTAAGTTGTTTATTAAATTGTAATATAAAAGAAAAATTTTCGATTAATATTATTGAATAATATTGACTTAGAACAAAAAATTCCTCGTTTTAATATAGAGTGATAACAAACGATTTGCCATGATTTGATGCCTCATACCTTCAAATATAATTATTCCATCTGTTAGAACTAATAACTTTTTAAATAGCATATCTTAAAAAAATTTTAGCATTGCTGGTTACATAGTTATTTATATTATTCTTAGAGCAAGTTATCCTTGTAAACGTTTGTAACTTTATGACTAACGAAATATTTTGTCTTGCGTTCTTCAAGTGATCTCCTGAGTTAATAATTTCTGATATTTTTTTTTCAGTATTCGTTAAAGAAAATAGTTTTGTACCACCTTGTTTAAAAACACCTTCACCGACAATATTGATTTGCGTTTAAACATCATATCATTGTTATTCTTGTTAATATTGAGTGCTCCACATGTGTGCACATTTGCACAGCTATGTGCAATTTAATAACCTGGTCACTCTCAGTGTACTTTTAAAAATCAATGCTAAAATTGTTCAAATAGAAAAAAAATAATCCATGAAAGCCTTTTAATTTTCTTTCACTCTCTAGGTTACTGAGTCACTCATTAATGTGTCATATTATTTTAACTAATAAATAATTAAAAGATATATTTTATTTAATGCAAAGTTGGTTTTTTACGTATACTTTCGTAATTATTATTTGTGCTTGCTCAGTTTTTATGCCCTAACAATAAGTCGCCAAAAATTTCAAACTGTCGCCAAATGAAATATTTTCTGGAGAGGGAAAAAGAACTGACATCACACTTAATTGCACGCTTTACGAATATATATATATATATATATGTGTGTATGTATCTTGTTCAAATATTTAACTGTTAATAAATTACTTTTTATTTATCCACTCAAGTTCAAATGCATTTTTTAAACGTGTAATAAATAACACTTAGTGTTAATACAGTTTCTTCAAACTTTAGTTCATTAATTAAATTAATTAATGTAAGTTTTATAAGGGAGAAAAATCCACTATTGTGTGGTAATGCCATCTGTTGGCATCAACAGTTACTACCTCTATCTTGACATTTCTTAGGTTCTTAAATTTATTTATTTTTATTATCTTCTAGATGAGTTTATTATTTCCTTTGAAAATTCAACTTTGTTGTTTTGAAATAAATTAGTGAGGACGTTGGGAATGTATGTGAGGGAGAAAGATTTTTTTTTTTCTGATTTAAAAAAATTAATGAAAATTGTTTAGAAAGGATTTTTTACAATAAAGTGAAAGGAAAAATTTGTCTTGCAAACTTCGCAGATCTTCGGCATAGAATCTTCATGTTTTAGTATAGAATCTACTCGAATCATAAAAATAATCTAAGCAGGGAACAAACTGTGTTAACGTCATCAACCCTTGTTTCACAAATGTACAGTGGTCAAAAATAATAAAAAGTATAACTTAAATAAAAAAAAATTTTATGTGACCTGAGTAGGAATTGTTTTAAAAAACATTTTATATATTACTTGTTTAAAATTACTTTATTAATATTTAACTTGCACTGTAATTAATAAGATGCTATAATATTCCACAAGGAAAAAATCCTAATTACCTTGGTCATTACTCATGCAAAGCAAATGTTGTTTGACAAACCCAGAAAAAGACATTTTATTTTGAATTCGAATGTATAAAATTTTGGTTTTGAAGTACAAAAAGAGGGACTGGAGTACTCAAAAAAGAAACATTTCCCAGAAATGATGCTTTAGATACTCTAGTATAGGTGATAGCAAAATTATGGCTATATATTCCAAACTGAAAGCCATACACACATTTCAAATATGTGTATTCTCGGCTAACAATGTGTTTCGAGTCATTTCAATAAGAGGAACACAAATATCTTGTTTTTTAAAAAATTCCATTTATGGCTGATTAGCTATTAAAAATTTGTTCTGAAACTCTTTGTATATAATAATAATAAGGCATTTGGCTTACAATCTCACAATAAGCTATTTGAGTCATCCTCAGTGAAAGGTATTAATAGCATTAAGCAAAACAGCCTTAATTTTAAATATGAACTAAGCATCTATTTCGTTTATTCTAATATGGTGATATGAATAATATATAAAAATTTATACATTATTTAAATAATTGTATTAGAATGAATATTAATAAATATAATATATAAATAATACATATATAATAAATATAATATATATAATAAAATATAATTTATTATTTTTATCTTTTAGTGGAAAGATATAACTGAAGCTTCTTGCGACGATGATTGGCCTGGCAATGAAAAATGGGACAAAGACATTGGCCAATGTATTCGCAGTTATCCAATGAAACAGCTATATTACACTTTCGTCACAGTTACGCTGTTCTTCGTGCCCGTCGCCATCATGATCACGGCCTATTTCCTGATTATATGGAGGTTGTGGAGGACACAAGCTCCTGGAGAGAGCAATATCGCCAACATCAATGTCCAGCATAGAGCTAAGAAGAAGGTAAATACTTATAATTTATATTACTTCTAATCATTGTTATATATATGTAATAAAATCTTTCTTTTTAAATGTAATTTATATTTTTGAAATGTATTTATTTATAAGAGTATTTATAATTAAATTAATTGCTTCTGCCATTTAAAAAATATCAAGTCTATATCAATCCATGAAAAGCATACTTTAAATATATTGTATTATATTTCAATATATTTAAACATTGGCTAAAAAATTCTCAACACCCGGAACTAATTATGATAAAGGAATAAAATTGTCGAGATACATTCATATAGTTAATATATCTAATAACTGGTTTACAGTCTGAAGATTGCAGGTGAAGATAGGCGCAAAAATGGCCAATGCTTTTGTGAAATACTGGTTCATTGAATGGTGTTCACGTAAAGTTGAATGGAAGCATTTAGACGTGCAGGCGTGATGTCGTACAAGACTCTTTGTAAATTTGCAGGAATGAGTTTCATGCTTATGATTGTTACAACAAAGATGGATTGCAACAATGATGCGAGGGTAAACACAGTTTTATTCAAAAATACCCCTTGGAATGGTGTTCAAAAATTGCAGTACAGCAAGTATGATCAGAAGATTAACGAACCTATTTGCAATTAGTGTACGTAGAATAAAATCGAAAGGGATCCTGCTGTCATTAGAAATTGATGCCCTGACCATAACTCTCATGCCAATCTTGTGCATCTATGCCAAGGACAGGTTAGTTGGAGACACTTACTTGGCCTTATTTTAACTATCACATGGCTATCACTTGCATGCATACCAAACTGGTTTTAATCGATTTGGCGATTTTTAATTTAAAACACAACAGATTTCCACTCTGCCCCCCAATAAACTCTAACTTGACACCACTCACTGCGAAAATGCAGCGATTGGGGCCAGACACTAGTGCGACAAGGTGTCTGGCTCAGAGTTTTACTTGAAGTAACCGATTTGACACAGTTCGTTGTTTTATAGTAGTACTCACTGTAGCTCGAATGCCTGCTGCAGACGCAGTACAATATGCCATAACCATGCATCGTACTTGGCGGTTTTCTCTCACCACGGTGCCAGGTAACCGCTCAGAACCTTGTTTTCAGCAATAGTACCTTCCCTTGACTACTGTTACCCAACCAGCAGAGCATACATTCCTGTCTAAGAATCATTCTACAAAATCACAGAAAGAACTTAAACCTTCTCATAGCCCTACTACTCGACCTCATCCAAATACAATGACTTCGTCATCTTCTTGAAGGCATTCTTGATTGACAGCAATTCACTAAGTCGTACATTAAGAACAATTAACGAACGCGCTCAAGAAAATACAGCACGTCTTTAAAGCAACCCTGATTTGCATATTCACAGAGGCATTACAAACGCCACACTGATGCACGCAGCTGGTAATTTGAATCGACGTCATCTTTCAAACGTATGCATTTGTGTAACAAATTCTGTCTATCTCTTTCAACTCCTTCTTATTGTTGGTATTTTCTTCAAGTATTGTTGATATAGACAGGTAGATTATATAGAAAGAGAGACAATAAATGTATGAAAGAAAATATAATAATGTTTCCTCTATTTAATTGAATTCATAAGTTACTATAAAGCAAATACTTATAAAATAATAAAGGACGAATTTCACTTCCTATTTTTTCCATATTAAATTACTTAATGTCATCAGCAACTATAATTGTTTTGGCTTTAATTAAAAGAAACATGATAGTTAGATTGCCAAGGGCAAAAAATCCAATTAAATTTAGATTTTTTGCCCTTGGCAAGCAAATTTGCCAACAAACCCAAGCAAACTTTGATAAATTTTTGTTGCCGAAGAAATAAACTAGAGGTAATTAATTGCTAACTATAGATTGATGTTGACAGAGAAACTTAATTATAATAAAGGAAATTTTCCACTAACGATATTCATGAATTTTAATTTATGCCACTTTCATTTTAAAATTTGCGTTTGAAGTACGAAATAAACACTTTTCGTGATGTTCAATATCCCTGTGGTTTATTGCATATTTCAATCTATATGTGTAATCGAAAAGTAAGTCTAAATGGAAGAATTTTATTTATTTAATTTTTGACAAGATAAGAAATGCATTGAAAAAATTTAGTACATTTTAGTAATTTACAAATTTTATTTAAAAATATTTTAGTAGAATTCTTACTAAGGTCATTTATTTAGAAAATACAGTTCGATATTTTACAATTATGATTCGGTTCTGTAACTCAATATGGAATTTCTATTTTTATCAAGTGACAAGAAAGGAATATATTGAATTATTTTTTTCCCTTTTCTTAAATCAGCGATTAAACATTCCCTATAATTATTTTATTTTTAACGCAA